>VDFB02103913.1:0-125423 GCA_007258455.2 Sequoia sempervirens | reverse complement strand
TCCAATATGGGGGTAGACCTTTGAACAAGACCTTGTGGAAGGCGTGTGAGTCTAACCATGAAGCAATACTTGACACAATAAAAAGAGTAGAAACCGAACCGGATGGTTCATTGGATTAATTTGTAAGTATATGCGAGGGTATTCTTAATTTGTAAGGTATATGCAAGCATTCTTAATGGTATATGATAGGCCAAAATTGTTAAGTAGTCTCATTTTTTATGTTAATAAATGCATATTTAATGTCTTCCCATTCTTGTAGTTTTGAAGGCGTCTGGCATTAGCTCTGATGGATGTTTATACCCTGCTCCAAAGCTCCCATTTTGGCATAGGTTATGGAATTTGGCTTCACACCTGCTAATTGCATTTGCTTGAAAGTTTCTAAAGCCTTTTCATCAAATCCATTTTGTGTATATCCTGCAATCATCGTATTCCATTAGATGGCATCTCTTTCAGGAATTTTGTTAAATAGTTCACAAGCCTTGTCTATGCTTCCACATTTTGCATACATGTCTACTAGGGCAGTTGCAACTACAACATCTAACAAAATTCCTCTATTATTTATTCTTTGATTGATGTTCATACCCTATTCCAAAGCCCCCATTTTGGTACAAGTAGGAGAGATGTTGGAAAAAGGTTGTGGAATTTGGATTTATACCTACCAATTGCATTTGCTTGAAACTTTCTAAAGCATTTTCAACAAATCCATTTTGTGCATATCTAGCAATAATTGCAGTCAATGAGATGACATCTCTTTGAGGCATTCTGTCAAAAACTTCACATGCTTTCTCTATGCTTCCACATTTTGCATACATGTCTACCAAATCATTAGTCATGAATTAGGATGAGTCTTTTAGATTACCTGAGTCAATAGTGTGAAAATTGCAATCTTGCACAAATGTTGCTCTTCTAGCCTATGAAGGCAAAACAACTGAAATTTGTATATGAACATGCAATATTGATGTCTTGATGATGTAATAAGGTTTTTTCAGGGTCATTTGAATGGATTTTTGGGTCTTAGATGATAGGAGTCAAAATTGCTTCAAAAATGCAATGTTGTCATAGTGTAATTTGTGTAAACTCATCATTTAAGTTGTAAATCCCTTAACCAATGGATCAATCCTTACATGTATAATACAGATCTAACAAAATAATGTGCAGGAAGGAGGAATAATAGGGTGTACACCGAGATTTCACATTGAAAACTACATGAAAATGATGCCTAAAGTGTAGCAGCAGGAGATCTACCTTAATGAGGGGCATTTTTTTGAGTTGAAGGTGTTTAGGAAGGATGATTTAATGGTGAAAAGTCAAAGAGAAGATTCTGGAAGTGTGTGGAAGTCAATTTTTCAAGAGGATCTAGTTTTTGGAGCAATTTCGTGAGGGTTTTGTGTTTGAGCATGTTGAGGGTGTCATAGGAGATTAAAACCTGGAAAATACTTCATTTGGGAACAATTTAAGATACTGTAGAAAGTTTCATGGTCAGGTGATAAGTTTTGAATAGGGTTGCTTTGGAAAAGGGGGCTATTTAGGCCTAGTTTTGGTGGGACAACAAAATTTTGAAAGGTAGGACAGTCTAAATAAAATACACCCAAAAGCCTATACCAGACTCAAATTATTGAATTTAGGAAACTATGATATGCTTCTACAAGACCCTAAAGTCTCACCTTTTGACAGTGGATGGAAGAACACACATGGACCAATGTATCACTGTCCCCAAGAGGCTTAATTTACTGATCACGTTAGGATTTTGATTACCTAGGCTCACCCCTTCACCCCAAAGCCTTGATTCAGATTTTTATAGACTAATTACAACCATTTCCATCACTCCTAAGTGTCTCTTTAAGAAAAATTCACACAAAACAAGCAAAACTCACTGCATGTTTGGGGTTCTTTAGAAGTAAAGAAGTTGGGACAACAGGGATGTGTTCCAAAACAAGTGTATCTAAAATTGACATATGTTTTTAATGATCAAAATGGGTACCCTAAAATATATTTATCTTATAAAGATTCATTTTGGTTTGCATGTTACACCTGATTTAGTGTTTTAGCACTTACAAGCAAATTTGGTCGTCTAGTGCAAGCAATTTTTGTTATGCAACTCATGCAACCAAATAGACTATTCTAACACATTCAAATAGGCATGTTTATGGTAGGCATGGTCCTCTTT
Source organism: Sequoia sempervirens (assembly GCA_007258455.2). Taxonomy (NCBI): domain Eukaryota; kingdom Viridiplantae; phylum Streptophyta; class Pinopsida; order Cupressales; family Cupressaceae; genus Sequoia; species Sequoia sempervirens. The sequence continues at coordinate 123,256 of VDFB02103913.1, read as the reverse complement.
CACACTCAAACATGTGGAATCACTCCGAGCTACGTTCAACCGGATCGATCCCTTAAGGGTCCAAAGGGCAAAATGGTTGCAAACTTCAGCATGAGGTTACTCAGACACCATGATGCTTAGAAACTTATTGTCTAATCCTATGGGATCATGTTGGGACCCTCTACAATAACCTCTCTCTATTTTTGTTATCTTAGAGTGGTTTTCTCGTGGTATCCAGTTTTCAGTTGATGGAAAATGTGTCAGATGGAAGCAGTGGAAAGTTGCAAGGTGGTGCAATTTTCATTCTGCAACTCGTGTGACCAAACGGACTGTTCCAACGTGTTCAAATAGGCATTTTTATGCTAGACATGGTCCTCTTTCACACACAAACATGCGGAATCACTCCGAGCTACGTTCAACCGTATCAATCCCTTAAGGGTCTAAAGGGAAAAATGGCTGCAAACTTTAGCACAAGGTTACTCGTACACTGTGACACTTAGAAACTTCTCATCTAATCCTATGGGATCACATTCGGCCCCTCTACAATAACCTCTCTTAGTTTTTCTTATCTCAAAGTGGTTTTCCCGTGGTGTCCAGTTTTCAGTTGATGGAAAAAGTGTCAAATGGAAGCAATGGAAAGTTGCAAGGTGGTGCAATTTTCATTCTACAACTCATGTGACCAAATGGACTATTCCAACATGTTCAAATAGACATTTTTACACTAGGAATGGTCCTATTTTGCACCCAAACAAGCGGAATCGCTTTGAGCTACGTTCAACCGGATCGATCCCTTAAGGGTCCAAAGGGCAAAGCGGCTGCAAAATTTAGCATGAGGTTACTCAGACACCGTGATGCTTAGAAACTTCTTGTCTGATCCTATGGGATCAAATTGGGCCCCTCTACAATAACCTATCTCAGTTTTGGCTATCTCATAGTGGTTTTCCCGTGGTGTCCAGTTTTCAGTTGATGGAAAAAGTATCAAATGGAAGCAGTGGAAAGTTGCAATGTGGTGCAATTTTCATTCTGCAACTCATCTTTTGACCAAATGTATGGACTATTCCAGCATTCAAAATAGGCATGTTTAAACTAGGCATTGTCCTCTTTCACACCCAAACCTGCAGGAGGATAACTCGAGCTATGTTCAGGCGGATCCAATCCCTTAAGGGTCCAAAAAGAAGAGCAAAATGGGTGCAAGCTATGACATACTGGGAGTTACTTGAACTGTCGTACGATAACGAAAACTTCTCGTCTGATCCACATGGGATCATGTTGAACCTCTCTACAATAACCTCTCACTTTTCATTATAAATTGGTTTTCTCACTTAGTCGTTCAATTTTTAGTTTGATGGAAAATTATCGGATGGAAGCAATGGCAAGTTGCAAGGTTGTACAATTTTGTTGCGCAACGTGACCAAAGCAGGACTATTCGATGTGTTCAAAATAGGCATGTTTACGCTAGGAATGGTCCTCTTTTGCACCCAAACACGAGGAATCGCTCCGAGCTACATTCAACTAGATAGATCCCTTAAGGGTTTGAGTGTAGTATGTTGAAATAGGCCATTCCTCCTATTGTTCGGGCTGTGTGTCAGTGATATGGGCCTGATGTAACTTGAATTGCGGTAGTTTGAATGGGCCTATTGAGTGGTTTGGCAATATTTGTATTGCATCAGCTTGTTGCTTACTATTATGCTTTGATAGATTTTTTATCAAGCATCCATAGCTTGTTCGAAAGCACCTATTTTAGGCTTTTAGCCGTAGCAGGAAGGCAATGAACTGTTTGATAAAATGCTTTGATACGTTCATATGAAAAATGTGTTAGCATGGAGCAAAGGCGGTGAACTCTTTGAAAAAAGTGCCTCAAAGAAATGTGGTTTCATGGTGATGGAGCGACATGATGAATGCCATGACAAAGAAAATTGCTATGGATTGTCATGGCATTCCATCACAATTGAGACCACATTTCTTTGAGGCTTTTTTTTTTTCAAACAATTTGGCGCCTTTTTATCTTTATTATGGTATGCTTTGATAAGATTTTTTCCAAAGCATCCATGTAGCTTTTGGGGCTTACCTATTTTAGGCTTTCAACCACTTAGCAAACAAGGAAATGGCCATTTTGATATTCCACCACCATGGATACATTTTCTTTGATGCATTTTTTCAAATAGTTCATTCCGCTTGTCTATGCTATTAATTACTATTATGCTTTGATAGATTTTTTCCTAGCATCCCGCAGAAACTGTTCAAAAGCACCTATTTTAGGCTTTTAGCCATAGCGGCAAGGCAATGAACTATTTGATAAAAATATCTTTGATAGACATGTATGAAAAATGTGTTAGCATAGACAATGAGTGAACTCTTTGAAAAATGCTGCTCAAAAGATTGAGAATTCTCATGGTGATGGAATGCCATGACAATCAAATATTTTTTTTATTGTCATGGCATTCCATCAATCATGAACCTCATTCTGAGGCATTTTATATATCTATGATAATAACTACTATTAATAACGTTTCAAGCATGGCTTGTTCGAAGCACTTCTTACTAGGCTTTCGACCATAGCAACAAGGCAACATGAACTATTTGACAAAATGCTTTTGTAGACATGTATCAAAAATGTGGTAGTATAGACAAGGTAGTGAACTATTTGAAAAAATTCCTAAAAGAAATGTAGTCTCATAGAATGCCATGACAAGCAAATGCAATTGGCATCTACTCCTAGTTATTAGTTATGCAATGTGAAGTAATTGCATAGCTGCTTAGGTTGACTTCATAAAAACTATATTGTAATTGAAATTTTGTCATCTATCAGCATCTAGTTATTAGTTATGCAATGTGAAGCAATGCTTTGAGTTTGAAAGATGTGCAATGCAATGTAATCAACATTATGAATATAAACTACAAAATTATAAATTAAAGTTCAAAACATAAAAATGTCAAGTGTTTACAATTGGCCATTATTGATCATTGATCAAACTGAACAGTGTGAACATTTTTCTGTGTGGAAGGCAAACAAGAAAACAGTGGTTCAAAAATAAGGAATTTGTCTTCTGCACCAAATGAGAAATATTCACAATATGTGCTAGGAAGGAATAAGTCCACTTAAGAATGAGTATGCAAGAGAATTGTAAAGTGGATTCGTTTGGCTTCAAACACAGAATTTTCACACTTTTAGTGCTCCAAGCGTAAGTCAAAAGTATATGTCGTAAAGGTATAAAAGTATACACTTGAATACATGTAACTCATATCTATTGAACCATGAATTTATTCACCAAATATGGACACCATGGGCCAAAAAGATTTGTATTAATCAAATAATACGTAATAGCATGTACATCAATATATCAATATAAGTATAAAATATAGTTACAAAAAAGCCATATAGGCTTACGAGAATGCCATATAGGCATACAATGTCAAATATATCGAATACAAAATATGTACAAAATTGCCATGTAGGCATACAACAAAGGGATCTACATTCAAAATTCATTTCTCTCCATGCTCTAGTTCAAATACAATTTTCTTTCCCTTTCCTGGGCAACCCGATGGTGATAAATCTATCACATTTTACATTGAGGAGTCTCCCCTCTTGCTCACTCTAGGGTTTAGCAGCTCACGGTCAAGTTTCATTGTTATAATGAAATAAGAACATTAATATATAAAATTACATTACTTAAAATTAATATATTTAACAAAAATTTAAATCACCTGACCATGTAACAATCCTCCTTGATGGAAATATTTGCATTACCGATGCTCGGGCATGCTCTCGAGCCACTGTATAAACCATCCAAATAGGAATTAAACTACAAAATCAATAATGGCGATTTTTTTTCACTAGAACTAGTTCATCTATAACAACGAATGTAAATTGAAATTTAGTAATTTGCCTCATACCTCCCCTATCAAAGCCATCGAGGATTGTATTGTAGTAGAAACACTGATATCCATTGCCCTTGTTACGTTTGGTGGTGTTTCTCTCACCAACATCTAAAAATAAAACAACAAATTATTCAATCACAAAATAGTTATCGAATTTGAAGTAATGCTTTGAGTTTGAATGATGTGTAATGCAACGTAACCAACAATATGATTATCAATTTTTTTAAAAGCAATAACCTGGGACAATCACATTGAAAAACAAAAGACCCTTTAGGACAAATTTTAAATGAAAAAGCGTCAAAACACAATGTAAAATATGACAACCAATATGAGAAGAAGAGATGATCTAGTCAAAAGGAGCTTTGATAGTAGCCACTGAGTTAAGTATGACAAATCCAAGTATCACTGTTGCAAGGAATGGGTAAGAGCTAAATAAAGATACAACGACAATAAAAATGATGGAGCTAACTTGTCAAGGGCCTATTCTTCAAAACCCTTATTAAACGCTTGTCATAGTTTAAGATATGCAATAAATGTTTGACAATGGAATTAACCTTTTGAGGATGACAGTGATTAAATTGAGGTCTCCTTTTACCATGAAAAGACTGAATATTCTTTCTTTGGCCTATCATTATGATTTCTAAGTTTCCTCACTTGAGTTAAATATAATAGTCAAGTGTTTATACCAAAGATGATAGAGAAAATAAACATGAAAAGGAGAATATGATGGTGATCAATGACAAGGCAGTGGCACATTTGACAGTCGAAAGAGTAGAGGAATGCATAGTGAAAATCATGGTACAACTTATGATATAAATTAAGCCACATGGTTGATGTGCTTTGAATCCTTGCATCTAAAGGAAATTTTCTTAACCTTTATACTGCAAGGGAGTTTCAATGTTGGCATTGTAGTTGGCATTAAAGTTGGTACCTACAACATTGAAAATTATCCTTATATAAGAATTCCATCCATCTTGTTGATTGGCTTGTAACACTCTTGATGGTGGCTGTATGAAATCTAATTATGATTCCTCTTCTACATTAGAGGGTTCATATCCTTGAGCTGACTCTTCTGAATTATTAGAATCAAAATCACTAGCTTCCATATTCAAAAATTCCCAACCAACATCTTCAATAAATTTATCTAGATCATTAGTAATAGTCTTACAAATTGGTTGCCAGTTCAAGTTCATTCTACTCTCATAATACTTTATATCCATGGAGTTCATCCATTCCTTGATGCCATCAAGTGAAGATTGAGGAATGGCGTACATATGGAGTACATCTCGCTTGAATTATTTGAAAACAATAGCCATATCAAATCCCTTTTTCCCAAGTCCTACTCTCTCAAGGTTAACAATCTCAATCTCACTAATAGTGATTACTAAGAAAGGTAATTCCCACCAACTCTACCAAAAATTTACCATAGGAACAATAAAAGCAAGAGAATTTGAAAGGAACTCCATGAAAACCAAGCTCTCTAAATGGTATATAAAACTCTAGTTCAAAATATTTTAGATGAGGTTGCTCCCATAGCTCTCTTACTCACTTGACAAATCCTTGAAACTATGTATTGATTTTATTTTCCTATTCCTCTCTTGTTCTTCTTCCTTAATTTCATTGGTGCAGGAGCACCTAGGAAGCAATAGAGAGCACACTAGGAAAAATGTGGAAGTATAGAATGATTTTATGACTTAGATGTATGCCTTCAGGAATTTTTGTGGTTGGAATGATGTTTTCTAATAAGGTCATGTTGACCATGGGTGAGAAACAAAAATGTTCTATTCCAAAGTTTAGGAATGGAGGTTTTCACAATTATTGACAATTTTTGCAAAAATATGCTCCTTTTGTGTTTGAGGGGCCAAGAAGGGCCCATTGGAAAAATAATTGTTGGGAAAGCATATTTAAAGGTTTCTTCTACCTTTGTGCAAGGTTGAAAGTATGTTTGTATAGATTGTTTTCTTGGAAATTGAAGGAAAATAGTTTTTTGAGTGAAATTTTGTGTTTATTGGTCTGAAAGAAGGCTCTAATGGATTAAATCTGGTTCTATGTTGTGTGTAGGATGTAGAATAAATCTAGTACAAGTTTTTTGTAGCCTTTAGATAGTTCTTTCAATCATTTTCTTGTCTCTTTGTGAATATTTTGGTTTTTTTGTGCTTGTTGGCCTGAAACAGGCAGTGTTGAGTAAATGGGGTGCTAGAGCACTTTTCCACCATACAAACCATATGACCTTTTGGAAATAGTGCCTAGACACCATGCTTGTACATATGTTAGTTGGTAGGTTTTGTTTGAGTGTAGGAGTTGCTAGCAAAATGATGCCCTAGGCGAGCTAGTGCAGGTCCGGCTAGGAAAAACTTGTTGTGCAGGTCACAAATCTTGCAGGGGTGCTGAGCCATTGAGGATTTTCTTCTTGGAGGAGGTAGGGTGGTGTGTTACCTTGTTAATACATGAAGGAGGAGGCTCCATCTATCCATTTTATGTGTAAACAAATTAGAAGTTTGCTAACTATCAAGGGAAGGCTTAAAACCCTAGTTTTTGCTCCATTTCATGTTTGAGCTTTGTACAGACAGTGGAAGGCTGTGCCCTCAAGAATCTTTGAGTGTTGTCCATTGGAACCAAGAACCTTGGAAAAAGAGTGGGAAGTCCTTTTGAGATTTGTGAGTTCTAACCTATTTTGTAGGTGAAGGAAACCTAATAGGGGCTCAAGGGCTACTAGCCTTTCAAACCCTAGCTAAAGGATTGGTGAGACCGATGGGAAGTTGAAGTCTTAGAGGTTGTTCAAACACCTTTGGAGGATAGTTTGAAGCCTTTTAAGACTTATCACTACCCCTGCAAGAGTTGATGGAGTGTTGAGGAAGATTGGTCTTTAGTATAGTGTAAAGCCTAAGGAAGAGTTGTGGCAATGAACCAAGGTGGACTTGGTGGTTGGAGTTTGTGATAGAAGAGGGGTTGGTTAGAAAAAATAGGGGCACCTAGTCATGAGTAGGGACCTATAGGTTAGATTAGTGAAGCAAAGCACCAAGGAGGTCTTACAAGGAAAGGCCTAGAGCAGGAATCAGTGATTGATTCCTCCAACCCCTCTCCCTATCAAATTGGTATAAGAGAAAGCAAAAGATTTGGGATTGATCTTGTATGTCAGAGATAGAGTCTAGTGGTTCTAGCATCATGGTGACAAATGTTGTGTTGGCCAAGAGGGTTGAAGAAACAGAGGAAGACAATAGGGTATTGAGAGAGAAGTTAGACCAACTTGAGCAAGCACTGAATGTTATGTGGTTTGATGGAAGAATAACAAAAGAAGAAGAGGTTGCAGAGGAGGATAGAATCCCTAAACCTAACCCTATATTGAAGGAGGATCCATTCTTGAAAGCATTGAAGGCTTTGAGTGGAAAAGTACTTGAAGGAGTACCACTGTTTAGTGGAAAGATGGAGGCTGATTTTGTTATGGATTGGATAGAGGGAATGGAAAACCATTTTGAGTGTGATGGATTCACTGAAGCACAGAAGGTAAGGGTGGCTAAATCAAGACTAAGAGGTTCTACCTTAACTTGGTGGAAATTCATTTAGACAAAGAGGGAGAAGGAAGGAAAGCAACCTATCTCTACTTGGAAGGGAATGGTTGCCAAGGTGAAAGAAGCATACCTACCTGAAGACTATGAAATTCAGTTGCATAAGAGGAGACATAGTTTGAGGCAAAGAGATCAAGATGTGAGTTCTTATACTAAGGAGCTTCAAAGACTTTGCATGAGGTCCAATGTCATAGAGGATGAAAGTATCAAGGTGGCAAAGTATCTCAACGGTTTGAAGTGGAACATTCAAGAGGAGATGGTTCTCTTAAGCCCCAAAACAATGCACCAATGTTATCAATTGGCATTAAAGATTGAAGAGAGTAAGAGGAAGCAAGATTAGACTTCTAAAGGCAGAGGCAAAGGCAGAGATCAAAGAGATCAAAGAGGACAGCGTGGTGGCTACCAAGGTAGAGGAAATGGCCAAAGAAACCAAGGAGAGTCAAAACTCACAGAGCATGGAGGTGAAACATCTACAAGAGGTGGATATAACAGGGGTAGAGGACCTCAAGGAGGTTCAAACAGAGGAAGAGGAGCAGACAGGAGCAATTCTTATTTTGCAAACATGAAGTGTTACCATTGTAATCAAATAGGTCATCCTGCTTCTAGGTGCCCAGAGAAAGCATCTTCATCAAGCAATGAAAAGAGAGTGGCTTATGCACAAGAGGACACCATGAGTCCTAAGGCATCTAAGGTCAGTCATATTGAATATGAGGTAGGAGAGAATCTAATGTTCAATAGGGTTCTGATTAGACAACCGGTAAAAGAGGAACCAAAGCAGAGGAGGGCTCTATTTAGAGTAAGGTGCAAGATACTTGGAAAAGTGTGCAAGGTCATAGTAGATTCAGGTTCAATAGACAATATCATATCAGAGGAGGCAGTAATGAAACTGAAATTAGAGAAGTCACCTCATACTAACCCCTACAAGGTCACTTGGCTAAACAAAGGGCAATGTGTTTTAGTAAATGAGTAGGTAACGGTGGATTTTTCCATTGGAGGATACAAAGATAAGCTGATTTGTGATGTATTACCCATGGATGCATGCCATCTTCTACTAGGCAGACCATGGAAATATGACAGAGGTGCCATATATGATGGGAGAGAGAATACAATCTCATTCAAGAAGGATGGGAAGACTTTTAAGTTGCAGTCACTGTCAGAAGAAGAAGAGGGACAGTCAAAGGCACCAAACATCATGTTGAGTAGTGGGAAGGAGTTCCTTAACAATCTACATCAAGGAGGTGAAGGATATGTGGTTTTAATGCAGTCAAAAGATGAAGAAGAGACTAAAAAGACAGTCATACCAGAATCAGTCCAAAAGCTGCTAGAAAAGTATAAGGATATTGTCAGTGATGGTACACCTGCAACTTTGCCTCCAAAGAGAGCTATAAGTCATCAAATTGACTTCATACCTGGAGCTTCATTACCTAACAAAGCAGCATACAAGCTTACACCAGATCAGAATCTTGAGGTAGCTAGGCAAGTGAAGGAGTTGTTGGATCAAGGCTTGATTCAAAAGAGTATTAGCCCTTGTGCAGTACTAGTGGTCTTAGCAACCAAGAAAGGAGGTAAGTGGAGACTTTGCACTGACTCTAGAGCAATAAATAGGATCACAATTAGGTATAGGTTCCCTATTCCTAGAATTGAGGACTTAATGGATTGTCTTGGAGGTGCACAATACTTCACCAAGTTGGATCTCAAGAGTGGGTATCATCATATCAGAATTAAGGATGGTGATGAGTGGAAGACAACTTTTAAGACAAATGATGGGTTATATGAGTGGAGAGTGATGCCATTTGGTCTCTCCAATGCCCCTAGCACATTCATGAGGCTCATGAATGAAGTGCTTAAGGACTTTATAGGGATATTTGTGGTAGTGTACCTTGATGACATCCTCATATACAACAAGAGAGCAGAAGAGCATTTGAAACATGTGGAGCAAGTTCTTAGAAGGTTGAAAGAAGAGAAGTTGGCAATCAATCTAGAGAAGTGTGAATTCTTTAAGCAAGAGCTAGTCTATTTGGCCTTTGTAGTTTCCAAAGGATTATTGAAGATGGATCCAAGCAAGGTGGAAGCCATCCTAAACTAGCCTACACCAACCACAGGGACTGAGGTAAGAAGTTTCCATGGATTGGCTCAATTTGGTAGGAAATTCATAAGGAATTTTAGTGGTATATGTGCACCAGTCTTAGATACAATCAAGGGTGGTTTAAAAACTAAGTTTGTGTGGACTCAAGAAGTTGAGAAAGGGTTTGAAAAACTAAAACAAGAGGTGGAAAATCAACCAATTCTCTTATTACCTAGCTTTGACAAGTTGTTCACTGTGGAACGTAATGCAAGTGGAGTGGTAGTAGGAGGAGTGCTTAGTCAAGAGGGAAAGCCTATAGCCTTCTTTAGTGAGAAGCTCAATGAAGAAAAGAAGAAGTATTCAACCTATGACTTAGAACTTTATGCTTTGGTTCAGTCACTTAGGAAATGGAGGCATTATCTTCTACCCAAGGAGTTTGTAGTCTTTACTGACAATCAGGCACTCAATTTTATCAACACTCAAGAGAAGTTGAGTAATAGGCATTTGAAATGGATGGAATACATCCAAGCTTTTACCTTCACCATCAAGCATAAGAAGGGACAGCTAAACAAAGTGGCAGATGCATTGAGCAGGAGATTGTTGACAGTCCAAGAGATACAGATCAAGAGCATTGGCATAGAGAGTTTCAAGGATCTATATGGAGATGATGAAGACTTTTCAGAGGCCTATAAGGTATGATATAACTTTGAGAACCATTTCCATAGCCAATACTCTGAATATACTTTGCAAATGGGTTATTGTTTAAGGGAAATTAGTTATGTGTCCCAAGAGGTTCAATGAGGGAAAATATGATTAGAAAACATCATTCCAACCACAAAAATGCCTGAAGGCATACATATAAGTCATAAACTCATTCTATACTTCCACATTTTTCCTAGTGTGCTCTGTATGGGGTTGGAGGAATCAATCACTGATTCTTGCTCTAGGCCTTTCCTTGTAAGACCTCCTTGGTGCTTTGCTTCACCAATCTAACCTATATGTCCCTACTCATGACTAGGTGCCCCTGGTTTGTCTGACCAACCCCTCTTCTATCATTCATCAATATCATGCATTGACCTTCTTGCCCCTACTAAAGTTTTGACCACATCCATTACGTCCACATAAAACTGGACATCCTTGGTCTTCATGGTTCCCACGCCGTGATATGGTTATGCAAATGAAAATGAAGAAAAGTAATCATCTCCTTATCCATTGGCTAGAAGAATGCATGCTTAATGTTTTGATACATGATATCAGCTCTCTCTTCGCTCTCATGGTTGAATATCAAAATCCAGTATGGTGGGCCTCCAGAGTTCTAGTCATCTTTCTTCCTCTTCCACCAAATGTTGTCCTAATCCACATGTTTGCTAGCCTAATTGGCTTTGTTTTTGAAAGCTGAAGTTTCTCCTAAGTCACCAGTGTAGCTCTCTCTACCTTTCCAAACTCTTTCATTGCTACAGATTGTCTTTGGGATTTAGTCATTTGTACCACATGGTTGATGTGCTTTGAATTCTTGCATCTAAGTGGTTTAAAACCTTAGGGGCCTTAGATGAGAAAAAGAAGTAATGTTTTTATTTTCTTTTTATGTGAGGACCTAGTAGTGAGATAAAAGAGGACTGTATAGAAAAATGAAAAAAGAAGACATAAAAATTCATGGACCACACTATATCACCTACATGCTAGCTAACAAGGACATGAATGTAGTAGATTTAGGTATGATAGGGGTATTGCAAGGTATATTTGAGGAATATATAAGAATGAAGAAGAATTCAATGGATCAAATTAGTGTCAAATGTTTTCCTAAAAGATCTCCCACACCCTATTAGGGAATTTAATCATTTCTAAGCATTTTCCACGTCCTATGGGAAAGTTTGAGGAGGCTCCAATAGTTGAGAGTTTAATGAGTACTTATAACTTCTTTCCATGCAATCATGATTAGTTAGAGAACATATAGGGAAACTTGATGAGCTATGCAACAAATGAAGAGAATATAGGGTATTTTGACCTATCTTAAGCATCTCCAAGCATCTAGGAGATATTGAAGGAGTCTTGGCTGATAGATAGGGTCGAGGATAGAAGTTTTATTTTTGGTTACATTGACATCATGTAGGACATCCATAGTCTTATTCTTGGTTACGTTGACATCACAAAAAATTATATAGGATGGAGTAGAATGTAGCTCTACCTTTGTTAGTTCCATGTTAAATTTTTATTATATTTAGCTTGCTAGTGTGGGAATTCTAAGAAAAACAATCATGGTAGGACCATTCTTAAAAGATTTCAAATAATAACCTAGTGAACCCATATACTCTTATGACTACATATACACAAATCTAGATTAAACTTAGAATGCATTAACTTTAAGTTCTCTTTATTCTATATTACCTCAGTGAAAGTTTGAGAAAATCTACTCACACTCGGAGGTGTTTCCTTGAAACCTCCAACAACACCCTGTTCAACATCCAAAATCACATACTAAAATACCATTCATAAAACAATGCTATTAACACATGTAATAAATTTATAATTGTTTACTAACTTTACATACCCCACTGATAGGTGTACTACAAAAATAAGTAGATTGACTGGGGTACCCAGGGTCAACACTGTGACCCTGTAATTTTATTAAAATAATAAAACTAAATTAATTAATCTTGTATTTCACAATCAAAATTTAATAAACTAAATTCAATGAACATGTTGAATTTTACCTGATTGTCAATACCATATGCATCATGTAGAATGTCAGCCACCCTCTCCATCCCCATAGATGCATACAGATTAGGCTACGTAGAAGCATATGGATCCTATGTAGCACCCTCCTGAGGGCCAGTAGGGTCATACAAACAAGTGGCTCTGCAAGATCGACACACATGGCCTCGAAGGCCACCACCTGAAGAATCCCCTGGATTGTGCTGTACAATGGGGCTAGTGTGGCGGATGACACTCCGAGTCAAGGATGTGATCACTTGGAATGTCTCTACATCAACACTCTCCTTTGCAACTACAGGCATCACAATATTCTCACGAGGCGGCCTAGCGAGAGGTCGTCTCCCTTGTCATGTAGGATCTGGCTGTGCATCGGGCCTATCCTATGCTGACCCCCCACCTCTCCCCTGAAACTCCCTCATATCAAAATAATTCAGGATTTGGTTCAATACAAACTCATAGTATAATTTCCTAAGAAAATATTGGGGGACTTCACAGTTATTGCACAGTGGGTAATCAAATACCATATACCATCTATCATAAAAATGGTTCCTAATCTCTTGGTGGTGGCAGCAATGAATAGGAAACCTCTTTACATTGAGGGTGAGATTTTTATTTGTTTTAGGGTCAGTGAATAGAGAGCACAAATCGCTTTTGGTAATCTTTAAATCTTTTACTTGTTTATATGATAATTTGTCTGCATAATATGCCCTCGATGTTTGCCTCCTATTTTTCCATCCAGATATTTGTTTGGTAATTGCATCTACATTTTTTAACAAATCGTTCAATGAATCTGCTAGATGTATTCTTTCTATGGTTGAAGAATTTTGATCACTCAATCTACTAATAAGATCCTCAACTTCTTTTCTATTGTTTTCAATTTCACTCCTCAAATTTTCTTGAGTGCTAGGAGGGTATTGAGAGAATGGTGGGGAAGGTTGATTTTGTTGAGGCTGATTTGGTTGAGGATTTTCCTCCTCTTGTTGAGGATTTCCTACAAATTAAAAAAAAAACATTCATTTGTAAACTAAAACAAACAAAATCAATTTAAAACTAACAAATTCAAAACAGATACCAAACAATACTTACCTCTTTCATCTCTTCGTCATCGTGGCACCATATTTGTGAAGAAATCCAATTGTTGTTGATGAATTTTGAATAAATCACCTCTCCAAGAACGTGAGCGCATAAAACAGGGTTTTTGGCCACGGGCGGAGAGAAAACATAGAAAAAACCAAATGAGAAATGATATTTGGATTCGCTTTTTTTTTGCTTTTAAAAAGCCATAACGCAAACATATTATGGCTTTTTTTTTCTTGTTTGGCCACAAAAGTGTGACCATCTTGGTGCACTTACCCTTCCCTTAAACAACATGCCATCTTGGATTATGAAATCCAGGCACTTCATCCTATCAACCGTAATAGGCTCCTTGCAAGCTTTCCAAGCCTCTGCAAAATCAGGATCTTTAGGTTACAATGTCTAGAGTTCATTGAACCCATTCACTTCAATCTGCATCTCTGTCAACAATTTTTTCCTCCTACTTAAGGCATCTGCAACCCTATTTGACTTCCCACTCCTATGCTTTAAAACAAAGGTATAAATCTGCAAAAATTCTACCCATTTCATATGCCTCTGATTTGAGTTTCCTTAACTATTCAGATACTGTAATGCTTGATGATCAGTAAACAAAACAAATTCCTTTGGCAATAGATAATGTCTCCATTTCTTTAATGCTTGAACTATTGCATAAAATTCTTGATCATATACAAAGTACTTTCTCCTTGCATCATTTAACTTTTCACTGAAATAGGCAATGGGCTTACCTTCTTGGATCAACACTGCTCCAATGGCACAACCACTGACATCACAATCCACTTGAAACACCTTTTTGAAATATAGGAGGGCTAAAACTGGTTGCTCTGTCACCTTCTGCTTTAATAGGTCAAAACTCTTTGCTGCTCTAGTGCTCCACTTGAATTATTTTCTATCCCCTCTCATTATTTTAGTCAGGGGTGTACAAATACTATTGAAGTTACTAATAATTTTTTTGTAAAAACTGGCCAAACCATGGAATGATCTCACCTTAGTAGCAGTTCTTGGGGTAGGCCATTCTAGAACAACCTTCACCTTCTCTGGGTCCATCTTGAGACCTTCTGCCGAGACAACAAACCCCAAGTACACTAACTCCTTCTTCACAAAACTACACTTCTTTAGATTAATCAACAATTTATCTTCTCTCAACTTCTCAAAAGATCTATGAATATGCATTAAATGCTCATCCAAAGTCTTACTAAAAATCAAAATATCATCTAGATATACAATAGCAAAACTTCCTTGAAACTCTTTCAATACCTCATTCATGAGTTGCATGAATGTGCTTAGTGCATTGGTTAGCCCAAAGGGCGTGACTAACCACTCGTATAGGCTCTCTTTGGTATTGAAGGTGGTATTCCATTCATCTCCCTCATGAATCTGGATTTGGTGATATCTGCTCTTTAGATCAATCTTTGTGAAGTATTGTACTCCACTCAAATAGTCCATTAGGTCATCCATCATTGGCAGGGGAAATTTGTACTTGATAGTTATCTTGTTGATGGCTCGGGAGTTTGTATATGTCCTCCACTCCCCCTTTTTTTGGTGATAGTACTACAGGCACTGCACATGGTCTTAGACTCTCTCGAATCAAACCCTTTCTCAACAACTCTTGAACTTTTTTGTTCAACTCCTCATTTTCTGCAGGAGTCATTATGTTCAAGCTGCCTTCTTTGGAAAACTGGCTCCAGGGATCAAGTCAATTTGTTGACTGATCTTCCTAATTGGTCGTAAACCCTCAGGTACACTATCAAAAACAATCTCTTGAAACTCATCCAATAGTCTAGAAACTTCTACTAGCACCTTCTCACTATCTTCCTTTTCCATTTTAGGAATCAATGCATAACACATATGCTCATGCTTCATGCCTTCTAAAAATTTCCTTCCACTAACAAAACAAATTCTAGTACTACTGCATACCTTTTCTTCATCCTTCTTCAAGGGTTTCAACTTATGGCAGACTCCATCCTTCATCAGGGAATAAGTGTTTGCATGGCCATCATGTAAAACTCACTTATCAAACTGCTACGACCTCCCCAACTACATGTGACTTGCATCCATGGGAATGATATCACATAGTACCTCATCATGATAGCTTCCGATCTTGACCTTCACTAGGCAATGCTCATTGACCAAGACTTTGTGGTCTTTCTGCAACCATGCAATCTAATATGGATGTGGATGCCTTTCCCTTTTCAGCTTCAACTTCGTAACCATCTCTTCTGACACCAGATTATTGGTGCTACCACTATCAATAATGACATCACAACATTTGTCTTCACACTCGCACCTTGTGCAGAACAAATTCTTGCTTTGTTCTGGCTCCTTCTCTTCAGTTACCAGGGATTTTCTAACTACTAGGGCTTCTGCCCTTTCAGCATCATCTAAATGCTCAGATTGAGCCTCCTCATCTGCATATGCAACCATTCCATGACCTTCTAGCCTTTTGTCGGTCCTTCCTTGGTGTTGTGGACATTCATAGGCTCGATTCCCTTCTTCACCACAATGGAAACAAGTTTGTTTGAAACCACCTCTTCCGGGTCCTGGCCTAGATCTTCCTCATCCTCTACCTCTTTGATCACCACTATTTTGATCATGAGGGCAGTAGAAGTTATCATTCTTCTGTCCTCGACTAGTACCCACATCTTCATTTTTCCTTTCATCCTCATTTCGGCTCCCAAAAGATCTTCCACTACCCCTTCTGCTTTGACCTCTTCATCCTTTTGGCTTGCTAGCAAATCTTTTGTTCAACTTCTCCTCAACTTTGAGAGAAAATTGGTATGCATCCTCAATGGTTGTCATTCTAACCAGGCTCAACTACTCTTGAATACTTGGTCATAACCCATTACGATAACAGGCTACCTTCTCTTTGTTGGCCTCTGTATGGCCTATTCTGATGATCATCTTGTGAAAATATTCTTTGTATTCTTTCATAGATAACCCTTGTAATTTCTTCAACATATCTAGCTCATAGCCCACTGGTATAAATTGCTTCTTCAGTTTCTCCACCATGCGATCCCAACTGTTGATCGTTCCTTTTCCTCTTTGATTTCTTTCCAACTGGACTTCTTTTCACCAAATATTTGCATGGCCCTTCAACTTCATTTTTGAAAACTTAACTCGATATGGGTCCTCTACTTCTTCATACTCGAAATACTCCTCTAGCTCGTCGATCTAGCTGATCAAGTCTTCTGGGTCTAGAGACTTCCAGAATAACTAGGGACTTCTATTCTGGGGTATTTTTCCAATCTTTGAAACGGCCCTAATCAACTACATTTGATCCTGATCAATCACTTCTTCTTCCTCTTCTACGTCTGATTCTTCCACCTCTTCTTCATCCTCACTTTCTTCTCTCCTCCTCGAGTTTAACCCTCTTCTCATTTGTTCCTGCAACGCATCAATTTTCCTCTGGAGGAATCTGAAACCTTCAGTCACCAACGGATCTCTTCCACTAGAATTTCTACCACCTCTGCCACCACCACACCTACTAGGAATCACTCTTGGAGGAATCTTGAATATCTCAAACCCACAACTATAGTCCTGGTGTGAATTGCCTCATGATCGACAATTTGTCCACACACTCAAGAATACCTGCTCTGATACCACCTGATGAGGGAGCAAACTCGAGACACAAAAAATGATGCAAACAACCAGAGAAATTTTATTATTATTTAGAATGGAACTTCTTACATGTAGAGGATCACAAATCCTCAAGCTTTGCAATACATGCAAATTACAAAAATTACATAAATTCCCCTTTCGCAGCATGCGAACTCTTTTCCCCAAAAAGCTACCCAAAAATTAGAAACTAGCCAAAAAATAGCCCCTTTTCAGTTTGGAGCCAAAAACAACATTCGAGTTATGATTTTTGGTGGTTTGGCACCAAAATTACAAATTGAAATTCAAAAATTGAGTCCTAATTCAAAAATTGGCAATTTTCCAAAAATCGGCCAACTTCTGGAAGCCATAACTTTTGATTTGGGACTCTATTTTTTGAACCGTTTTAACCGTTGGAAAGGTCTCGAAGTGAAGAATGTGCTATTAACCCACTCTATTAGTTCTAACAATTTCTAGGCCTATAAGAGACTATTTAGTGCCTCAAACTGGACTCAATAGGTTTTTTAGGGCAAAAAATATAAACTGAAACTTGAATAACTTTCAAACCGTGAATGATCTTGATCTGATTCTTTTTCCAAAGTTCTTATTTTTTCATCCTAAACCTTCCAATAAATTTCTATCTTCCCATGCCTTCAAATTCACACCTGCTAAAAATAACAGTTGAGTAGAAAAGTAGTTCTGAAAGTTGGGAACTCTTATTCGATGAAAAGGTATCCAGAAATGCAAAAACATTTACAAAAATCTAAAAAAAGGAACATAAAAGGAAAGCATATTTTTGGGTGATGTGAGATTTCCCTCACACCACTGGATGCTCCTACATCAATAAGTTAATTAATCTACATTCATTTTAAAAAATATGCTATAAATAAATAAGTGTACTTAGATCTGGGTTTTATGTTGAGGTATTCTATAATGGATGGTGTTATATGATTCATCCATGTGTTAGTGTTAAAAAAATTTCTCAAATTCATTGTGCATTGTTTTGGTTTATTTTTGCATTAGAATAGAAATGATCTCCACACCTAAGGATTTCAACTTGATACATGGATTTGATTTGTCAAAATATACACTTTAGAATAATGTTCACCTTCATATCTAGACTTGGAATAAATACTAGTAGTGTTGGTGAACATCTTTGTGAATTTGTTAAACAAAGACCTTGTTGTGTTTAAAATCTCAATTTGATTTAATAACTTTTGAAATAATGATTAAACACATGTCAAACAATTATGCAATATACTAAGACTATTCTCTATAGATGATGGAAAGCATAACAAAACTTGTGCAATAGGTATCCCTCTTGACGTCCTAGATTCATCAAAAATGAAATAGGGTGGGCTTGTCCTTTTATAAAACATTTTAGTGCTCAAATTTAAATTTTTCATAATCACATTTAAAAGAAAGCACTAGCCAAGAGGGGGTTGGCTTGGGGCAAAGATTAATTTGAATTTTAAATGTTTAGAGGTCATTTTCATACTATAGATTTGAACCATATTCATTTTTTTATGGATAGATTTTGTTTTAATAAAGAAATAAGTAACATAGAACATGATCATGTGAGAAGTCAAGTTTGATAAAAAAAATTAGATAATTTGTGAACTTTTACAGAAATATGTTGTTTTTATATATTAATTATTAGTACTTCAACTCATTTTGTTATTTAGTTATTAATAAGTTGGTTTTGAACCAATTAAAAACAATTAATTCTCTTGAATAGAATTGGCTAAGAATTTTGGGTTGTTATGAGCAAGTATTTTTCTAATATTTTTTTAGAATGATTTTTCAATTTTTTGCTTTATTAAGTTATTTAAATCTTTGTAAAATAAATAAATGTTTACATTTTTTAGAAGGATTTTTTTATGTATTTAATTATTATTATTTTATTAAATAAAATCTCACAAAAATTAATTAACTATTTTATAAAAATCTAGAGATTTGATTTTACACAATCAAAATAAAAATTTAACCAAACATTCTGTTTACCATAATAGTAACATAAACCTTGGGAAACCCAAGTAACATATATTCTGTTTAAATCATAATAGCAACATAAACCCTAAAAGGCCCAAGTAACATAAACCCTAAAAATCCCAAGTAACCAATCCCAAAAGATGGGTGATTCACAATGGGTGATGTGAAAACATGACAGTCCACCAACGATAGCTACATAAATTCCAAAAACTTGGTTCCATCGGCCAATTTCTTGGATGAGCTATAGTTACGTTCTCTCAAAAAAAATTATCTCAAAAAATGTCAATCGGAAGATATTTATCTAAGTCGATGTTTTAAATTTAATATAGACATTTTAGATTTATTTAATAAATATAATAATCTACTTCAACCATGAAGGATATGTATTTAAGATAATGTGTATAATTGAAATCTACATAGTAATCTACATAAATGATATCTAGTTTATTTTTAATAAATATAATTGAAATCTTCATTATAATGCATATAGATAAATTAAAATGTGATTTGAAGGAGATATTTTTGGTACTGTAACAAATTGTATTGTTTTATCAAGATCATAGTCTACACTATAGTTAAAAGATATGAGTATAAGATATCATTCTGACATTTGAAATCTATATAGTGGTTAAAATAGATAAATTTAAATGTGCTAAGTAATTTCTAGTTATAAATCTTAAAATCATGACATGCAATTGTCAAATATAGCATTGAAAGAGAATGGAAAGGATATTTGTTAGCTATCTCACTGTGTTGTGTTATCCTTGGAATTCATTGATGCATAAGAGTGAAGAAAATTAAGTATTGAGTAATGATGAGTGGAAATTTTAGTAAACAAAATCTACTATTATGTGATTCTCCTCCATGATTCTAACTAGCTTCCATTATCTTTTCCTTTAATTGTAATTCCATTCTTTGCACCCATAAAGTTTAAAAATGAGTTGAGATTCACCTACAACTTGAATACACAATGGAATGTTGAAGAATACCTTTAACAAAAGGGTTAGAGTTCTAGATTTCCTGATGCCTTAGTTGGAACCCTATTCTTGTTGTTCACATGATTGAAGATACAATGATGTAGTATGCCAAGGATTAAGACTAAGATAGTTTCTATTCATGAAAATGTTAGTGCAAACCTATGATCAACAAATGATTTTCATGCTCTTGATTCTATGGTCTCTATTATGACACTAATGACCTCAATATTTGAGCTAAAATTATTTCTTTCCTATGATTGAAAGGTTATATTTTACCTAATTCAATCAAGGATCCCAATTAAGGTATAATTCCATCTGGATCCTAGTTGATGAAAAAGTAGTCTTTTTTGCTAGAATAAGTAAGCAACAAATTTATAATTAGGGGATAGTTTCTTCGGGCATCTTGGAAGTGGTCCAAAACAAGTTATTATGAGATTTGTAGAAATGAATAATCATTTAATCACTTGTAGTATGGTAATTATATTGTTGATAATGTACTAGAATTCATTTTTTGGTTAGAGGAGTGTGGTAAAGGTATTTATGTACCTTTTAGGTAGTTATTTATTTCCTAATAGGTTATGATTGCTACTTATTCTATTTTAGACAATGTTAGGGTAATGCACTATTACTAATAGTGATTATTTACTCAACCATGGGGTCTTGATAGTTGATGTTCATATTCTAGAAGTTTGCTTTTGGTATTTTTATTTCTTGAAGAGGACAAAAAATATTTAAGAATGTTTTCAATCCATTTTGAGGGTTGACACTCTTATTTAACTCCATTTGAAGATGAATTATTTATTTTCATCCATTGTTAGAGAAAATTGTAAATAAAAGTAGCTCATAGATTAGTGGTTTAACTCTAGTTACTTATTCAAGGTTTATAAAGGTTATAATTGGATGGATATTTATTTATATTTATCATATTTGACTAGTTATATTTAATCTTTAAGAGTATCTACTTATCCTATTAATTTTTTTCCTTGGGATTTTGTAGGCCAAATCTTGGTGTTACAAGACCATTTGCACGTGCATTGTCTTTGTTTCCATGCTTTATAATACTTTGTAATTATGATTGCACTACTTATGACTATGTCAAGAGGATTTGAAGAACTTCCTTTAAATTTTGAAATTGTTTTGTATTGAAAAAAAGGTGAAGCTAAGATGCCATATTAACTTATGTATGTGTATTGAAATATAAAAATAAGATTACCAAATCTGATTATATGTATGTGATTGCACATTCATCATAATAGAAAAATAAACAAACAAATATGAAACCAAATTTATGTGGAGAAACCTTTTCAAGAAAAACTCGATACGAGAAAAGAGGGCAAGTATATTATTTATCTTCAAAAGAGAGATACACCAAAATAAACTTCCTTGTTGATCTCCTTTGAGTCAAATTATTCCATACACCTACAAATAATCCAATAAGATGCTACCATCTCAAAGCCCCAATTTATAGAACTGTTGGTAGGTAAAACCATAGTGGTAAAATGAAACAAGAGGTGCCAAAATCACTTGCAAAAACACACACCCCTTCCTTGGAAAACCAAGATTCATGATAAGAAATTAATTAATGTGTATAAAGCTTCAACATGGGCACCTAACCCATAGCCCCTTCAACTTTTGGCATTCAAGATCTGCTTCGGTGACAATTCAACTTCTAGATGTAGAACCAATGGACACTTGTTTCAGACCTCCAAATTTGACACCCCACTCAAGACCCTTCACATTCCCATTGTAAATTTCTAGGCAGGATAATTTTTTCCTCTAGTTACATGTAACCTCCACCAACATTAAATTTCCTCTCAGAAATATAATTGTAATATTGCCAATATTAAATACATTTCTCTCATGTCCCCTAGGACACTTTCCAAGAAGCATGGAGAAATTTAAAAATGACATAGGTTTTGAAGGTAAATGTCACCTAAGCTAACATTATCCCACTTGAAATTATATATTGCAATTATATCTAAGAGATACAAATATTAAATCAAGTATAGTGATTAAGGCCCATGGCCTTACTGCACCAAGAGAACTTATCAGTGGTCACTAGCTTTGTTAGAGAATCTAAAACATTATCCAAAGTGTCAAAATTATCAATCAAGACCTTACTATTCTCAACCATTTCTCCCAAAAAGTAATCTTTATCATTAGAATTCTTAGTATGCTCATATTATCCATATGATTTTTGTTCAAATAAATAACACTCTTACTATCACATCCAATTCTCATTGTCTTGCAATCAAAACCAATGCCATTACCAAGTATTTGTAACCATACTACCTCCTTGGAGGCATATGTAGCATCCATATACTTTGCTTTAGTGGTGGAACTGTAGGGTTCCTCTTACTCATCCAACTCATTAAATCTCCAAATAAAGTAAATACATAGCCGCTAGTGGACCTTCAACTATCCAAGTCACCTACCTAATCTACAGAAAAAAAATCCCTATATGTCTAATGACTTGACTACAAAATTAGTACTATTATAAACCAAACAATAATTTAAAGTACCACACAATTATCTAAACACCCTCTTAACAAAATTCCAATGCTCTTTACCAGGGTTAGACATGAACCTTCTTAGAACTCCCACTACTTGGGCTATATCTAGTTTAGAGCAAATCATTGCATACATTAAGCTACCAAAAACACTAGAATATGAAACCTTAGACATATATTCGAAATAATCATCATAATTAGGACACTTATCTAAGCTCAACTAAGTACCAACTAGAAATAGAATATTAGTTGGCTTATAATCATGCATATTAAACCTTCACCAAATTGTATCCACATACATAGGACTTCAACTTAATGAAAGATTTTTGTGAGCCTATTCTTTGCTAATTTTCATCCAAAGAATATATTTTCATCCCCCAAGTACTTTATATCAAATTTGATAGAAAGTTATGACTTGAGCTCCCTAATCATCACCTTACTGTTACCCATGAACAACATATCATCAACATACAAGATAATGATTGGAATTTGATCATCAATAACCATAATATAAACACAATGATGCTCCTCACCCCTAAGAAAACAAAAATTTATATACAAAAGCATCAAAATTTTGGTACCACGTCCTAGGAGACTAATTCAAACCATACAAATTTATCTTCAACCTACAAACTAATTATTCTTTTTCTTTTACAAAAAAATTGGTAGGTTGTCATTGAAATGAAGAGAAATAGGGGATGCTAAATATGGAATGGGGGAAAATGTTGTTGGGGTGTGTTAATGGACCTATTTTTCCTTATTTCATTAGGAAATGAGGTCTACACAAAGAATTGATTTGCAACCCTTAGGCGAGTCAAATTGATGAGGGAATCCACTAATTTCCTTATGATCTTGAGAATGGGGGTATCAACATAAACAACACTTTTGGGATAAAAAATAAAAATAGTAAATAAAATCAATTATTCCCATTCAAACTTGAAACATACATTTAAAGCATATTACAGACAGAAACAATAAAATTTTAGAAAATTAGGAAATGGTAGAGTGATGTGTATCTGTCATCAAAATGAAGATTCAAGAGGTTACCTAGGACTCATTTTCCCATACGTAAATGGGTCTTTGTGCAAAGGTTTGAATCAACTTTCAGGATCCTCTAGTGTCAGTCTATAGCTTTTGTTTGGTCTTGGTTTTGATGTTAGATAGTAAAAAATAAAGTCTATAGGCAAGATTCCACGAATTGAAAACTTTGAAAACTATTTCTAACTTTGACAACTTATTGCAACTTTGACAACTTTTCCAATTTTTCTCTTCAAGAGATCTTCAATCCTTCTTCAACCTAAGATTTGCAACACAAACACAAGAGGGAAATTTTTTTTTTTTGGTTAATGGGGGTTTAACTTGGTCAAACCTCATTTGGGTAATTAAACCTTGAATTGAAATAATGAAACATGAAAGGAATGTTGAATGAACAATGTAATGATTTTGATAAGGAAGAGTAGGTTTTGAAGGGATCCCAAAACCCTTTACATCAAGAGAAGGTTGTCAAAGATTAAGCAACAAGCATCAACAACCCTGAAAAAAAAATGTCGTTAAGGTAAGCCCAGACAAACCAACAACTAAACTAGCAACAGAACATTAGCAAAAAAGATGACCAAACACAACTAAAGTAAATTATCTAAAACCTTGCCTACCTCAATATTACTAGAGATAACATTATCATGCATCTCCACCACATCTTGAAGCTCCTAGAAAGAAATAGTAGCCCTTTTATAGGTATTACTCTTGGTTTGTAGAAATGAGCCCTCATCCAAACTATTCTCCATCTGATTCTTGTGATTAACATGAACAATCACCTCCTCATTCTCCCTGAGATCTAACTATTTACCAATCCACCTAAGAGCCTTTTCATTCAACAAAGTCAATCCTTGTGCACTAGAATTACGATACTGGTTGCTAATTTACACCATCGACTGTAAATCACTACAAATCTTATTAAATTTGTCCTCCAAAGAAAAAAGTCGCTCCTCATGAACCCTATGGACATTATCCTCCAAGGACACTAGCCTCTTTTCATGGTCCCTACCCATTTTCTTAGCATCCACTACCACCTTTTCAAGTAAAAAATTTATAGTTTTAAACTTTCTTTTCATCATCCATTCCATTTTGTTATAGTTAACTAGTGCCACACAAACACTCTACCACTCATTCAACTTAGCATTAAGATCCTTGACCTCCAAAAAAACCCATTTGAACAACGAAAGGATATTTTTAGTCCCATCCTCTACCATTCTCTAAAAACCCTCCAGGTAAATTTCATCCCAATTCAAAGGCTCGATAGACTGATTATCAACATTCTTAGGTTGACACTTTGGATCCACACTTTCTCCCTTCAAAGCATCCTCAACAAGAGAATCCTCCAAATCAAAAACTTCAACCTCCACCCAATTCTTACTAGAGTTCACTGTCGAGTTTTCCAGGAACTCCAAAATCCCTTTCTTGTCCTCAACTTGGTTGAAACCCTTATAGTCAAGGGTCACCAGCCTAGATTTCATAAGGAAAACATCCCCATAAATATTAAAGCTATCTACCTCAAGACTTTTTGCTTCCATACGGTGCCCATTCTTAGCCCTGATGCTCCCCTATTTCTCCTTATTAGTGAAAATAGGGGACACTCCTAAATATTTTTCCCCTTTGTCAAAACCTGTTTCTCATCCATTTTATCACCTTTCTTCCCCTTAGACCCCCTCTTTGCACTAGATGACACAACCTCCTTCATTTTAGTGTTAGTCTCATAACCCTTTGACCAAGATTTAGAAACCTTTGGATCATGGTCCTTCATAGTCTTACCATATTTATCCAATGAATCCAACTCTTTAGAACCATCCTCCTCATAATCTCCATCCCATTCCTCTACCAACTCCATCATGTCATAACTAGGTGCAAGCCTCTTATCTTTTCGACCACTAGAAATCTTAGGAATTTCAAGAATAAACTTCAACTTGATATGGTCAATGATAAGTTTTTTGACACCCTCATGGAGAACAGATTTATTCAGATATTTTTTATGATCTTATATGCTAGTTTCCATGGAATGGTTAGGGAAATGACACCAAATTGTTGTGTTTATTTAAAATTATTTAACAACATAAAATAGTATCCATAGATAATAAAATACATGCCATCAAGCATGAAATATTTCATGATAGCTAACACCACATCTCTCCGTAGTGGCTTAATGGAATAATTTTCATACCCTCCCCTTCCCACACACCCAAGCTTATCTTGTTGCTTGCCCTTGAAGAAATTGGCCAAAGCACACTTAGAAGCGCCACTGTAAAATTTCTTACCCTTCATAGGTAAACCAATAATTTTATCAATTAAACCATTGATAGCATTCATCTCCACCCCTTGGTAGCATAAAATTTGATTATTCCACCCTTTCACAATTCACTTTAGTAACCTTAGAATCAAACCCATATAGTTTAAGAAAATAAAGGAAAATTTCCCCTTTCTTGAGGTGCTCCCACACAACCGCATTCCCACTAAAATATTCACAAGAGAGAGGATCATGTCTGTAATGATTGCCACCCATTGCAACCAGATACACCCTCATCACAACCTTCTCCTTCTTCTGATGAGCAAAAAAAACTAAAAGGGCCATCCAGAAACACGGCCAAAAGGCCCCTAGAATCCATGTAAACCTGATAGTGTGAGTGCACCCAGCTATAATTACCACTTCCATGAGCTTGTTTTCATAAGATATGTAATTATTACTAAGACGGGGTTTTAAATCTACACTCCTAAACCAAATCAAGAGGAGATAAAGCCAACAAAATAAACACTTATCTTCCAAGGTTTCCGCCGCCATGAAAAGATAATTGATCATAATAAATGATGCTTTGGATATTAATAGGGATGGTGTCATAGGAATACCAAAATTTATGAGACAAGACACCCCATTCACAAAACCATCAACAAAAATATTTTCCTCACAAAAGACATGCAAGATCTTATATAATTATCAAAGGAGCCAAGAATAGATAGGAAGCCCTCTATAATATGCAAGATAGACCATGATGGGAGATTCACCTTCAAAAGAAAAGTGATAATATTAAGGAAATCCCCATCCAACCACAACTTAGTCACCCTTGCCTCTTTAGCAAGAAGGAGGCCATGATAGGTTGTTGATACAATGACTAATATAATGTTGTAACACACCAAACCCTTGCATGAACCTTTGGAGGATTGAAATGTTGATCTTGATCTTACATGAAATGACTTCAATGGAGGTGGGTCTTGATACTTAAATTTTTATTTGAATCTTGGCTTGGATCTTTGAAACCTACATCACAATGTTAGCTCCAAAAATATGCATGATTGCAAAAGACTTTGACATGATGCTTGAGATCTTGAGTGCTACAATAAATCACTGATAAATCTACTCTTGAATTCCCTTGATCCTAATCAAGTTGCTATATTTTTTCTCACTTGAATTTCTAGGATTTCCTATGATTTGAAATGATGAAATAACCTTGTATTTATAGGTATCTATCCTTAATTTTCTAGAAATTAAACATCACAAGCAAACATTGAAATTTGAATTCAAGGACATTAAAATAACACCAAAAACACATTTTAAATTTAGGTTCAAAGGCCTAAGAATGACTCATTTTCCCATGGGAAAGTGTGTCCCAGGTCCCTTTTATTGGAAAACACATTGCTCAAGTTAAAGTATTATGTGTCGAAATTGATTGTTGTTGAGTTTCCCCTTCGGAAAATGTAATTTATTAGGAATGTAGATGTAAAATAGGGATTATTCAGGCACTACTAAGTCCAATTCAATTGAGGGGACCCAAACAAAGTGTGAAAAAGTAAAGGAGTACATTTTCCTACACTACAGTCACATATAAATTTCCTCTTCAAGGTCCCCATGAAAGAAATAACTTTTAAAATCCATTTTCTCTAACTAAAAATAACAATCAATAGTAATAGAAAATAAGAATCTAATAAAATTTAAATTAGAAACAAGAGATAAAATTTCACCAAAATCAACTCCCTCTCTTTAGGAGTAGCCCTTAGCCACTAATTGGGCCTTGTACTGCTCTAACCAACCATCTACACCAAATTTCTTTCTAAATACCCACTTTGAACCAATGGGCTTCCTTCCTTTGGGAAAACTAACAAGATCCTAGGTGTCATAACTATCCAAAGTTATCATCTCCTCTTGCATGAACTACAACCAAGACTCACTTTCCTTTGAAGGGAGAGCCTGCTTGAAAGTTCTAGGTTCATTGTCATTACTAAAAAAAGGAGATACACAATGGTAATTTGATGGGCTATACTTGTCAACCGAATTTCATTGCCTTGTGGACCTCCTCAAGGTAGGAGAAATGAACTCTACCTATTCTTCTTCTTCTGTGTGCTCATCTTGCACATCCTTTGAATTATTTGAACCCTCTTCTTCTTATCCATCATCAAATCCATCTAACTATTCTTCCACATGTACATCTTGCTTATCAATCTTTATCTGAAAGTGTAATTTCTTTGTCTTAGCTTTCTCCTTTGGTTGTTCTTCTCCCAGGTAAGCTCTAAATTCCTTTAAAAAATCACATTTTTGGACAAGGTTATTTTATGTGTTAGAGGATTTCAAAGCTTATAACCTTTTACATTCTCACCATAACCTAGAATGACATATTTTTGTGCTTTTGGATCCAATTTAGATCAATTATTTTGAGGCACATGAAAAAATCCTCGCAACCAAAAACCCTTAAGTGTGAAACAATTTAAGGCTTTCTAACTATCTATGTAATTCATAATTTTTATCAACATAAGCTAAAAAATGATATGTATTAACTAAATAACAAGCATTACCAACTAATTTTTTCCAAAAATATTTATCAATTTTAGCAAGTTGCTTAATATACTCCTAGCTCTTTACATTATGGTTCAGTTTGTTCTTTCTACCGCCACATTTTGTTGAGGAGTATAAGGAGTTATTTTTTATCAAAATATACCTGCATGCTTACAAAATTCATCAAATATTTTTGGGATGTGGAGCCTCCCTTACATTGCTAGGGTGTTGCACCTAAAAGGAGAGGTACGAAAAACCTTAATAAATTTCTAGAAAACTATTGCATTGCATATGTGCTAATACCCGATTTACATTTTAGCTAGTCAAGAGGTTGTCTGGGCAGAGTTGGAA
The DNA here is from genome assembly GCA_007258455.2 of Sequoia sempervirens. Classification (NCBI taxonomy): domain Eukaryota; kingdom Viridiplantae; phylum Streptophyta; class Pinopsida; order Cupressales; family Cupressaceae; genus Sequoia; species Sequoia sempervirens. The sequence continues at coordinate 94,724 of VDFB02103913.1, read as the reverse complement.
CCTGAAGGGTGTCCCACTTTGGACATGCCTATGTATAGAAGCTTTCTGCAACTCACAAATTACGTTGGAATGAGGAATTATTGTCTCAACAATGACACATTATTGATGGAGATTCGAAGAAGTCTTGATGGAAACCCTGAGCTGCTCGAAGTTTCACCTGAGGTTGCTGCCATGGTAATGAGATTTGGAAGTTCTTACATTTAGTTAAATAGATTCATTTATCTTAGAATTGAAGGTTTTGGGAAGGCTCTATTGAGGTTGCCTCATTATCCAACTGATTTTCTTGTTTTTCTTGAAGTTTACTAGCAAATGGCCATTGTGAATGTTAAATATTTAAACATGGGAAAGAAGGGGTATGTTTTTCCATTGTCCATGCCTTCATTTTCCTATAAAAGTAATAATATTGCTAGGGGTGCAAAGAAATCCCTGGATGAGTTTAATTTTTAGTATTTGTTGATGAGAACTAATTTTGATAGCAAGGGATATGTTATCATAATTTGTATGAAGCTAGTAGTTATGAACATCGCCCAAATATTGAGGATTTTTTGGAAGACTATACAAATGAAGGTGAGGTGCAAAGGAGAAGTTTTATGAGGTTGACCTTAAAGTAGATACAAAATTTTGGTATCTTCCTTAATATTCCAAAAGATGTGGAGTAAGATTTGTTGCTTATTGATCCCAAATATTAGGCCCCTATTGCTAAGCGCTTGTATAGAATTAATTGGTTAGATGATGAAGTCTTAGATTTGATTGTTCATTTTGCTCCTGTTTTGAGAATAACTTCAGAATGGTCAAATGGAAAATGGTGGAAAAGTGTAGGTTCTCCTCAGGAGTAAAGAGCTTCACAGAGAAATGAACAAGGGAATGTATAGGCCTTGGGCATAAAAATTTCATCTAGAAAACAATGACTAGGTCCTCTGGCACTGGCTCACAATCTGGAGGTGACAGAAAATACAAGAGACATAGGAGCTAAGTTAAAATCAATTTGTGAACATGATAATATTCCCTCCTCGGTACCTAAGAAAAGCGCTAGTTAGGAAAAATTGATGCCTATAGACTCCAGGTATTTTCTAGCATATAATTGAAGATAATCCTTTTCCCACATTCTTTGAAGTTCCTCCTTCTCTAGTACGAGATAATTTTATTTCTATTTAGTTAGTTGAAAAAATGGAGAATGTAAATGTTGAAAGCAGAGACATCGAGCTTGTGGCTTCTTCTCCAACATGGTTAAAGAAAGCAGTAGAGAAGAAAAGGAAAAATGTTCCTACAATGAAAGCTGAGGTTGATACAGTTTCTATGCTACTACAAGGTCACCAGAAGCCCAAAATGTCTAAAAGGATGTCACAGATGGTCATTGATTCTTCTTTTGGGCATCAATTGCTAGAAATTGTTGATCTTATAAAGGGCATGAATGAAAATGAGATAATAGAGGCCTATTACAAGGTTACTCACATTGATATGGGGCCATCTACTTTAGAAGATGATGTCTATCATGTTGATTACTCTGTTAATGCATTAATTAAAAGAGAAAAGGAATAGAAAAAGGAGAACCTTCAATTGCAGTCTCATATTCTTTCTTTAAGAAATTTTATTTCATCAATTCTGACTCCAACCCTTAGGGAAGCCTCAAGCTCAAATTTTCAAGGTATTGATTCTGACACTGTGCAAAAGGTCAAGAAAAATTTAGGCTATGATAAGTTTTCCAATGAGTGGATAAAAAGGATTTACCAAGATGGCATTTTCTACATTCTTAAATTTATTCAATTTTATATTAATGTGTATGATAAAAGAAAGCAACTGGTAGCTAAACTCTAGCAGATTATAAGATAACATGGTAGCACATATGTGCTTTCTAAGGAAATTGTAGAATTATTCTCCATAGAGCACACTTTGTTGATTAGGAAAAAATTGGTAGATGATCCCAAAGAAATTGATCCTAATTGGTTTGATTCCTTGGATTGGAAATTGTCAATATATGAGGATTATATCAAGGAAATCAATAAAGTGTTAGAAAAATATTTTGACATAACTTAGTGAAGATCAAGGAGAATTTCAATTCCCTCGACGTGGACCTTGTAGATGAGTTTGGTGAAAATATATTGGATGTTGAAGACATATCAAAGCAATATAAAGAGGTATATAATAATGAGGTAGCTGATCCAGAGATAGCCACTACAAAATCATTCAGAAAATTGAGTAATTTATAGACCTATATGAGTGCATTCAAGGCTGAAAGTGATTAAATCTATAAAATAATTGTTGAGTTAGACTATATGCTTTCAAGATGGAGGACAAGGCTGCAAATCACCATGACTCTAGGAATAAAAAAAATTACTGCAATTGTCACCAAGTACTAGGAATACATGCAAAGAGTAAGTGCACAAGAGGCATTACTGGAGCAGTAGGAGGTGGAGATAGTTGGAAGCGAAAGAGTTAGAGCTAGGACCACTGATTAGTTTTAGTTGTTATTTTATTTTCTTTATTTTTTCTCTCTTGATACTTCTAAGTATTTCTTGAAATAGGGGTGGTCAAATCCACTTCCTTGCTCTGTAAAGTGGCTTGCTCAGTCTACTTCCTCCTAGAACAGATTGCCCCTATTTCAAGGTAGTTCCTGTGACTCTAGGAGATGAGATGGAACAAAAGGCTCCTACTCAGCCATCAAACAGTCCATCACAACCATTTTTGGTGGAGAGGAGACTCCTAGATGGGAGTAGGAGGGAGAGACTGAGAAGAGGTTGGAGTGATAGCGGGGGGAGTCAACTCTAATGCTTTGGCAATGGGCCTCTTCCCATTCACTACTTTAGGAGTAGGAGTGGTAGGAGGCTGCAAATGTTGAGACATAAAGGATTTCCCATGTGGACCCTTCCTTCTACCATGTAGGTAGGGCCAAGGTCTAGGGGGAAAAGTAGGAAGGTCAGATATCTGAATCTAATTGGCTCTACACCAAGTAGGTAACATCAAATATCTTATATAAAATCCAGGAGAACCTATCCAAAACTCATCTTCAGAAAGGGAGGAAAAAGTGGCACCTTAAGGAAGGGTAGGCCTCTCCTTTCCCTTTCAAGAGGAGGAGACAACTTGTTGCTGCACTACTAGAGGGGTCATGTTCGGCTATCCCTTTCCCTCAGTTTTGTACTTTACATAATTTTGGTAAAGTAAGTCTGTTCTAGGTGTGTTCTAGGAGGAAACAAACTAACTAGGGTGGGCCAGAAATGATCCAATGAATAACCCCCATGGGATACCAATGACTAGTATCCAGTGTCATGCATAATGTGAATGACACCTTTGTGGGAGAAATTTAAACATTTGTGAATAATGAAAGTGATTCGGTTCAAGGAAGCTAGCCACAAATGTCCAACTTCACCCTAAAGAGATAAAATTCCAGAATAATTTAAAATGTTGTATCCATAGCCTTAGGTCCAACTAGGATGAAAAGAGTTATAGAGCCATACAGCTTAAGAGAGATACCATCATGTGTACGTATGGTAGACTTAGTTTCTTTGTATTCCTCCCTCTATAATGAATTTAACCATAACTTCTTTGTAATAATATTTAATTGACTCATGAGATCAACTAGGACTCCTGTCACAATGTTTCCACTAAGGCGAGTAAGAATGTATAGAGGAGAGGGCTTATTATTCAAAGACAAGTTCTATGAGGTGAATGCCACATCTTGCAAACCAGTCACAGTCAGTAGGAGAGGAGTAACTGAGACCATTCTAACATACGTCGATGGTTGAGGGGAAGCATTGGAGGGGTCAATAATAAAGTTTGTAGAATGAGATTGAAATGGGTCCGTCTAAATCTAGAACACACTATTGGCCTTCGTTATCGATTTATTTGCATTTTGTTTCTTCCCATCAAGATGGATGGTACCGTCATGGATACAATCCTATATCTCATGATGCAAGTGCATACGACACTCGGTATCATGCTCATTGACATGATGGTACTAAAAAAAAGCATTCACATCATACCAATCAAGATAAGGTTCCTCTAGAGGTTGAGAATTTTCAAAAGTTATGATCTTATCCTTCAACAATTTTTTTAGAATGGGAGAATAAGATTTTGCTAACTTTGTAAAATTTTGGTTGCGTCTGAGGCCATGATATTAGTTGCAGCGACTACATTTTCAATAGCCTTTCCTTTTCCTGAGATGGATACAACAAAATTTCCTTTTGAATGGGAGCATGAGGAAGATCCCACGAACTAAACTACTGTTTACCGATAATCTCACAATGTGGCACACAAATGTGCAAAGGGAGGGTATTTCATTATTGAAAACTTCTACCATGCTCGTTGTAGGTTTCTTATGAACACCTTTTTCACATCAGAGTCGAGCAGTGGGTATGGGATCTATGAAAAATGTGCTTGATATCATGCTATGAAGGAAATTATCTTCTCATTATCTCCCTACTTACATCAAACAAGATTCGAGACGGTCATCTTCAGATTGATGTTAGCCTTGAACTAATAGAGAAATTGATTGATGAGATGATCAAATGAGAATATGGAGTTATTTGGAAAGAAATAGTACCACTCGAGTGTTGTGTCCTTGAGAGTTAGGGGGAAGAGTTTCTCCATCAAAGCATCATGATGAAAGAAATTTGTACACATGGTGTTGAAGCGTGATGCATGTGTCTACAAATCACCTTTACCACCATAATTTTCAAACTTAGAAATCTCCATTCCTTGAGGGAAAGGAGCACTCAAAATTACCACTGAATATGGACTATGTCAGAAGAAAGGCTCTAAGATAGGTTGGGTGGAGGCTTGAGAGAGGCTCGCCAACTAGTTTTACAGCCGAACCATGTTCTAAATAAGAGCATTCAAAATAGGGTTAGAGGATGACAAATGCACAATGGAACCTCTAGAACCACCACCACCAGAGCCACTGCCAGAGCCACCACCACAAGTAGGACCTCCATCGGAGCCACCTCCATTACCGAAGCCACTACCATAACATCCATTGAAGCCACCTCTACTAGTTCCACCCTTGCTACCAAAGTTGCCACCACTCATTCCACCAAAGTCCCCATTGCGAAGGGAAATAGGAGGGTTGAAGTTGAAACCAAGGGGTATTCTACTCACCTTGACAGTAGGGGGATTTTGAGAAGCATAGGTAACTCTAATCAAAGGGTCTATTTTAGACATGCATACAGACATGGTAGGCATCAAGATGCCTATTTTCCTCTCATAGGAATCAAGTACCTCTCCCTAGGTAGTACCCGGTCTAGTCTTATATGAAGGGATATAGGTTTCGGTCAGATCAGTAAGGCCACATAAGAAATCTATGCCTGTTTAATCCTTTCTTAATAGATACCTCACCTCACTAGCAAGTCTAGTGGCTCTAGCCATGTTTAGAGTTTTCTCTAAATTATTTACAAGGTCTGAAAATATTTTATCCAATGCCACAAGGTTTTCCATAGGGATATGCACAACATCATCCTCATTCATAGACGAATCCATAGTGGACGTTGGAGGGGTAGGAGCATGAGTGGCCTCATCTAGGAAACCCATCTCATTAGTAAAACCTATATGAAAACTAGTGGTAAGGTCAATAGCCAAACTAGTAGAAAAACTGGAGGTGAAAATAGAAGTGACCTTCATCTTTTCCATTTGTAGGTGTCACACATTTCTCCTAACAATGTACTCGAAAGTTGTGGACTGGGTTTTCATGCTCATAAACCTTCACAACACTCAAGTTTACAATAGTCACCAGGTGCGAGGAAAAATTCTCAACAAAAACAAAAATGATAAAAGTAGTTCATGTTGGGTTGACCAAAATGTAAGGTAGGGGGACCAACCACACAAAGGCCCTAGGTCACGAAGAGCCAAGAGAGAAGGGTTGGATTATCTTACCACAAGCTAAAGGGTTTTTAAGGCAAGGATAGAGAATGTAGAGCACTCTCAAATGCTTCTATCACTCTACATATCAAAAAGCCTAAATGGGGCTAGACAAGCTAGTTTTTGGAATTTGAACTACACCCCAGATAGCTCTCTACCCAAGGAAAGTAGCGTAGGTCAAGGATGAAAACATGACATGTTGGCATCTCTTTGGTGCAATGACATTTGTATGATCAAAAAGTGAAAAGTGCAATGTAAAACACCGGAAAGCCTACTAATAGTCTAGGTAACTAAGTTTAACAAAATGAAAAGAATGATAAATTCAGAGAAATAACTATATAATTGGTAAAGAAGGTAGATGAAAGTAAGGGTGACGAGGATCAACTCATTGAGGCTCCAGTTCACCAATGAGTTCCACATGCGCATTCACATACACATAGCAAAGAGAGGGAAAAATGGTGGGCTTTTAGGGGTTTGCCTCATTTAAACCCCAACTTTGGTGTTTCCACCTCCACATATAGCCAAGAAAGAGACAAAGTAGAAAAAGCAATAAAGAGAACAAATGAAAGAAACCGAATAATAAAAAAGGTAGTATGCTACATTAATTGACAATCAATATCACCTTCAAAATCAAGGTGTTCTCAAGCACGTAGAGGAGGCTAAAAGCTTGGTAATGACTATGCTGTCACAACAATGAAGAAGTAGCCCCTTAGGACACCAAGTCACAACTCCAATAGTGGAAAAAGTGTAGGAAGATGGATAGAATTGCTCAATGAAGAATGTTGTGAAAGTGCTAAGAGAATGAAGTTGAATGCTCAAGAGTTCAAGAATTGCTAAATAGATGCTAAAAAGATGCATTGAATTAGTAAGATAGGAATTTCAAGATCAAAATGGGAGGGAAAGAGCCATTTTTAGGCCTGCTAGTCGACACAGAGGTGTTACGCTTCATACCCAATGGAGAAAGTAATGTCCCTACGCACACCATAGATAGGAGTTTGTCACATTCATGTTTTATTTTCTAAGTTGAGGGGATGAAAAAGTGGAATTTACATTAGGGGTGCAAATTCACTCCTATACACATAGAAATGGGCATCCAACAAATTCATCGTTTGCAAATCATTGATGGAAAATTTGCTGCTTAGAATTCATCGTGGAAAAATTCACTGCCATGAAAAATTCATCGCCAACTAAAATTCACTAGAAACATTTCATCGTGGGGACAATTAATGGCATTAATATTTTTTAATATATATAATTTTTACATCGATTACAATTGACAATTTTATTTTTAATTATTGGTGTTTATTGCCCATAGTAATTTCTATTAATCTCAATAGTAATTGTTGATTTATTGAGACACCCATTATGTTTTACCTAATTAGATACCCCATAAATAATAATTATATATCTCTCTAATTTTCAATTGATGCATTGAGATGATTTATTTTTGTGTTAGGTTTGGTTCTATACATCTCAATAGTAATTATTTTTTATGTTTATTTTGATATGAATGTTTTTAACATGATAATATATTAAAAACTAATTTATTTTTTGTGTTAGGTTTTGTTCATATAATTTCTATTCATCTCTTTTATTTTCATTTGCATTATTTTAATTTGTTTATTTTATTTGTATTATTTTATTTTATTTTTATTTCTATGCCTGTGGCCTATCCTCCACAATCCATCTCTACTCCACATATGGTATATAAGCTTTCATTTTCATTTTTCTTATCATAAATCAATTATAGATGACTTATAAAATAAAATATATTGAAAAATATTTATATTTTTACTATCATAAATCAAATTCTCTTCTTTCATTTTTATTTTTATTATCATAAATCAATTATAGATAATTTATAAAATAAAATATATTGAAAAATATTCGTATTTTTATTATCATAAATCAAATTATTCTTTTGCAAAAAATATCAAAGTTTTTGAAATATATATTAAAAAATATTAATGGCTATTAATTTTTTTGCGGTGGTAAATTATTGCCCATGAATTTTAGGTGAATTTTCCCAGGGAAAATTGCCAATTGTCGGTGGAATTGTCGGTGGTGAATTTTCCATCGATGAATTATTTTTGGTGAATACTCATTATGAAAGATCATCGAGTTATCAATTATAAAATTTAAATTTGATTTAAATTAGAAAATTAAAATGATTAAGATCTAAAAATTAAATTCATAAATCAAACCCTAAATAAAAAACCTTGGGGGTTGTGAGATCATTTAGGATCCCCAAAATATGTAAGGAAATAAATCACACATAAATAAGTACTTCTAGGATAAATTAATTAATCTATATTAATTATGAAAGATCATCGAATTATCAATTATAAAATTTAAATTTGATTTAAATTAGAAAATAAAAATGATTAAGATCTAAAAATTAAATTCATAAATCAAACCCTAAATAAAAAACCTTGGGGGGTGTGAGATCATTTAGGATCCCCAAAATATGTAAGGAAATAAATCACACATAAATAAGTACTTCTAGGATACATTAATTAATCTATATTAATTTAAGAAATTAATCTATATTTAATTAAGTTCGATAAGTTAATTAATCTACAGTAATTTTAAAAAATACCCTATAAATAAATAAGTGTACTTAGCTCTAGGTTTGATGTTGATGTATTCTATAATGGATGGTGTTATATGATTCATCCATGTGTTAGTGTTAAAAAAAATTCTTAAATTCATTGTGCACTATTCTGGTTTACTTTTGCATTAGAATAGAAATGATCTCTACACCTAAGGATTTCAAGTTCATACATGGATTTGATTTGTCAAAATATACACTTTAGAATCATCTTCACCTTCATATCTAGACTTGGAATAAAGACTAGTAGTGTTGATGAACATCTTTGTGAATTTGCTAAACAAAGACCTTGTTGTGTTTAAAATCTCAATTTGATTTAATAACTTTTGAAATAATGATTAAACATATGTCAAAAAATTATGTAACATGCTAAGACTATTCTCTAAATATGATGGAAAGCATAACAAAACTTGTGCAATAGGTATCCCTCTTGACATCCTAGATTCATCAAAAATGAAATAGGGTGGGCTTGTCCTTTTATAAAACATTTTAGTGCTCAAATTTGAACTAAGTTATGTCACTCTACATTTTTTTATTATTAGGGTTAGGGTTAGAACTAAGTTATGGATAGTGTTACAACCATAGTTAGGTATAGAGATCTAGAATTAGGATAATAGTTTAGAATTTATTGTTAGGGTTAGCGTGAGGATTAAGGTTAGAGTTAGGGTGTGAGTTAGGGTTTTGGGTTAGGTCATGCAAAGAACTAATTAATAATACTCAAACACTATAATCAACAAAACTTACATTTATTTTTTTCAAATCTATAAAAATAATAATTACAATACTATAAAGACACCACTACGTAGCACTTGTTACATATGAAACAAACAAATCAATATAAATCCAAAACAAAAAATGAAAATATTGAGTGCATACTTTTTCACCATTACAAAAATAAACAAATAAAAGAATAAAGTCTAGAACAATTCATTATTAAAGTCACATAGATATTGAAGTTCTCAGATGTTTTTTCTTGCCATCCTTTTATAAAGAGAATAAATACATGCAAGAGTTTCCTAAAGACCGTCCAATCTGGACTTGTCAATTCAAGAATACGATAAATTATTTTCTATGAACATTAATATATTTAAATAAAATAATACATTTCATAAAGTTATATTTTTCTTTTGTGGATGTATAGCACAATAGTCCATATGAAGATCATCAATAATGTTAATATAAACACAATGATCCTCCTCACCCCTAAGAAAACTAAAATTTAAATACAAAAGCATCAAACTTTTGGTACCACATCCTAGGAGACTAATTCAATCCATACAAATTTATCTTCAACCTACAAACTAATTATTCTTTTTCTTTTACAAAAAAATTGTTAGGTTGTCACTGGAATGAAGAGAATTAGGGGATGTTAAATATGGAATGGGGGAAAATGTTTTTGGGGTATGCTAATGGACCAATTTTTCCTCATTTCATTAGGAAATGAGATATACACAAATAATTGATTTGCAACCCTTAGGTGAGTCAAATCGATGAGGGAATCCACTAATTTCCTTATGATCTTGAGCATGGGGGTATCAACATAAACAACACTTTTGGGATAAAAAATAAAAATAGTAAATAAAATCAATTATTCCCTTTTAAACTTGAAACATACATTTAAAGCATATTACAGATAGAAACAACAAAATTTTAGAAAATCAGGAAATGGCAGAGTGATGTGTATCTATCACCAAAATGAAGATTCAAGAGGCTACCTAGGACTCATTTTCCCATACACGAATGGGTCTTTGTGCAAAGGTTTGAATCAACTTGCAGGATCCTCTATTGTCAGTATGTAGCTTCTGTTTGGTTTGGGTTTTGATGTCAGATAGTTAGAAATAAATTTTGTAGGTGAGATTCCATGAATTGACAAATTTGAAAACTATTTGTAAATTTGACAACTTTTTGCAACTTTGAAAACTTTTCCAATTTTTCTCTTCAAGAGATCTTTAATCCTTCTTTAACCTAAGATCTACAACACAAACACAATAGGGTAATTTTTTTAATTTTTTGTTAATTGGGGTTTACCTTGGTCAAACCCCATTTTGGTAATTAAACCTTGAATTGAAATATTCAAAAATGAAAGGAATGATGAATGGACAATACAATTCTTTTGATAAGGGAAAGGAGGTTTTGAAGGGATTCCAAAACCCTTTACATTAAGAGCAAGCTATCAAATATTAAGCAACAAGCATCAATAACCCCCCCAAAAAAAAATCGTTAAGGTAATCCTAGACAAACCAACAACTAAACCAACAATAAAACATCAACATAGAAAATGACTGAACACAAGTAAAGCAATTTATCTAAAACCTTCGCTTCCTCAATATTACTAAAGATAGCATTATCATGCATCTCCACCACATCTTCAAGCTCCTAGAAATAAATAGTAGCCCTCTTATAGGTATTACTCTTGGTTCATAGACACAAGCCCTCATCCAAACTATTCTCCATCTGATTCTTGCGATTAACATCAACAATCACCTCCTCATTCTCAATAAGATCTAGCTATTTACTAATCCACCTAAGATCCTTTTCATTCAACATAGTCAATCCCTGCGCACTATAATTAAGATACTGGTTGCTAATTTGCACCATCAACTGTAACTCACTAGAGATTTTATTAACTTTTTCCTCCAAAGAAACAAGTCACTCCTCAGGAACCCTATCGACATTATCCTCTCCTCATGGTTCATACCCATTTTCTTAGCATCCACTGCCACCTTGTCAAGTACAACATTCATAGTTTTAAACTTTATTTTCATTGTTCATTCCATTTTGTTATAGTTAACTAGTGCCACACAAACTCTCTACCACTTATTCAACTTAGCATTAAGATCCTTGACCTCCAAAAAAACCCATTTGAACAACGAAAGGATATTTTTAGTCCCATCCTATATAATTCTACAAAAAATAGGTCTCCAAGTTAATTTCATCTCAATTCAAAGGCTCGGTAGACATATTAGACACATTCTCAGGTTGACACTTTGGATCCACACCTTCACCCTTCAAAGCATCCTCAGTAAAAAAATCCTCCATATCAACAACTTCAACCTCCACCCACTGCTTACTAGAGTTCACTACCGACTTTTCCAGCAACTCCAAAATCCATTTCTTGTCCTCAACTTGCTTGAAACCCTTATAGTCAAGCGTCACCAACTTGGTTTTCATAAGGAAAACATCCCCAAAAATCTTAAAACTATCTCCCTCAAGACCTTTTTCTTCCATATGATTCTCCTTCTTAGCCCTGATGCTCCCCTATTTCTCCTTATTAGTAATAATAGGGGACACTCCTAAATATTTCACCCCTTCATCAACCATGTTATAAACCCGTTTCTCATCCATTTTATCACCTTTCTTCCCCGTAGACCCCCTCTTTGCACTAGATGACACAACCTCCTTCATTTTAGTGTCAGTCTCATAACCTTTTGACCAAGATTTAGAAACCTTTGGATCATGGTCCTTCATAGTCTTACCATATTTATCCAACGAATCCAACTCTTTAGAACCATCCTCCTAATAATCTCCATCCCATTCCTCTGCCAATTCCATCATGTCATAACTAGGTGCAAGCCTCTTATCTTTCTGACCACTAGAAATCTTAGGAATTTCAGGAGTAAACTTCAACTTGATATGGTCAATGATAAGTTTCATGACACCCTCATGGAGAATAGATTTATTAAGATATTTTATATGATCTTCTATGCTAGTTTCCATGGAATGGTTAGGGAAATGACACCAAATTATTGTGTTTAAAATGATTTAACAACATAAAATGGTATCCATAGATAGCAAAATACCCGCCATCAAGTGTGAAATATTTCATGATAGCTAGCACCACTTCTCTCCATAGTGGATTGATGGAAGAATGGTCATACCCTCTACTTCCCAAACACGTAAGCTTATCTTGTTCCTTTCCCTTGAGGAAATTGGCTAGTGCGCACTTAGAAGCTCCTTAGTCTTTGTAAAATTTCTTACCCTTCATAGGTAAACTAATAATTTTAGCAACTAAACCCTTGATAACATTCATCTCCACCCCTTGGTAGCACAAAATTTGATTATTCCACCCTTTCACAATTCACCTCAGTAACCTTAGAATCAAACCCATGCAATTTTAGAAAATAAGGGAAAATTGCCCCTTTCTCGACATGCTCCCACACAACCTAATTCCCACTAAAATATTCACAAGAGAGAGGCTCTTTTTTGTAATGATTTCCACCCATTGCAACCAAAGACACACTCATCACAACCTTCTCCTTGTTCTAATGAGTAGAAAAGACTAAGAGGGCCATCCAGAAGAAAGGCCAAAAGGCCCCTTGAATTGATGTAAACCTAATAGCGTGAATACACCTAGCTATAATTACCACTTCCATGAACTCATTTTCATAAGATATGTAATTATTACTCAGATGGGCTTTGAACTCTATACTCCTAAACCAAATCAAGAGGAGATAAAGCCAAAAAAATAAACATTTATCTCCCAAGGTTTCAACCACCATGAAAAGATAATTGATCATGATAAATGATGCTTTTGAGATTAATAGGGATGGTTTCATAGGAATGCCAAAATTTATGAGACATGACACCCACATTCACAAAACCATCAGCAAGAATATTTTCCCCACAAAAGACATGCAAAATTTTATAATTATGAAAGGATCCAAGAATCGGTTGGGAGTCCTCTATAATATGCAATATAGACCATGATGGGGGATTCACCTTCAATGGACAAGTGATAATATTAAGGGATTCCCCTTCAAGCCAAAATTTAGTCACCCTTGCCTCTTTAGCAAGAAGGAGGCCATGATAGGTTGTTGATACAATGACTAATATAATGTTGTAACACACCAAACCCTTGCATGAACCTTTGGAGGATTGAAATGTTGATCTTGATCTTACATGAAATGACTTCAATGGAGGTGGGTCTTGATACTTAAATTTTTATTTGAATCTTGGCTTGGATCTTTGAAACCTACATCACAATGTTAGCTCCAAAAATATGCATGATTGCAAAATACTTTGACATGATGCTTGAGATCTTGAGTGCTACAATAAATCATTGATAAATCTACTCTTGAATTCCCTTGATCATAATCAAGTTGCTATATTTTTGCTCACTTGAATTTCTAGGATTTCCTATGATTTGAATTGATAAAATAACCTTGTATTTATAGGTATCTATCCTTAATTTCTTGAAAATTAAACATCACAAGCCAACATTGAAATTTGAATTCGGGGACATTAAAATACCACCAAAAACACATTTTAAATTTAGGTTCAAAGGCTTAGGGAGGACACATTTTCCCATGGGAGAATGGGTCCTAGGTCCCTATTCTTGGAACACACATTGCTCAAGTTAAATTATTATGTGTCAAAATTGATTGTTGTTGGGTTTCCCCTTCAAAAAATGTTTTTTATTAGGATTGTAGATGTAAAATAGGGATTATTAAGGCACTATTAAGTCCAATTTAATTGAAGGGGCCCAAACAAAGTGTGAAAATGTAAAGGAGCACATTTTCCTACACTACAGTCACATATAAATTTTCTCCTTAAGGTCCCCATGCAAGAAAGAAGTTTAAAAATCCATTTGCTCGATCTAAAAATAACAAGCAATAGTAATAGAAAATAGGATTCTAATAAAATTTAATTTAGAAATAGGACAAAAAATTTCACCAAAATCAACTCCCTTTCTTTAGGACTAACCCTTATCCACTAATTGGGCCTTGTACTACTCTAACCGACTTTCTACACTAAATTTATTTCTAAATACCCACTTGGAACAAATGGGCTTCCTTCCTTTGGGAAAACTAACAAGATCCTAGGTGTCACAACTATCCAAAGTTATCATCTCCTCCTGCATGAACTACAACCAAGACTCACTTTCGTTTGAAGGGAGATCCTCCTTGAAATTTCTAGGTTCGTCGTCATTACTAAAAAAAGGAAATAAAGAATGGTAATCTGATGGGCTATACTTGTCAACTAAATCTTGTTGCCTTGTGGACCTCGTCAAGGTAGGAGAAATGAACTCTTCCTATTCTTCTTCTGTGTGCTCATCTTGCACATCCTTTGAACTATTTGAACCCTATTTTTCTTGTCCATCCCAAGATCCATCTAGCTATTCTTCCACATGTACATCTTGCTTCTCAATCTTTATCTCAAAGTGTAATTTATTTTTCTTACCTTACTCCTTTGGTTGTTCTTCTCCTGGGTAAGCTCTAAATTTCCTTAAAAAATCACATTTTTAGACAAGATTATTTTATGGGTTAGAGGATTTGAAAGCTTATAACCTTTTACATTCTCACCATAACCTAGAATGATGTATTTTTGTGCTTTTGTATCCAATTTGGATCACTTCTTTTGAGGCGCATGAAAAAATCCTCACAACCAAAAACCCTTAAGTGTGAAACAATTTAAGGCATTCTAACTATCCATGTAATTCATAATTTTTATCAACATGAGCTGAAAAATGATATCTATTAAATAAATAACAAGAAGTACCAACTACTTTTTCCCAAAAATATTTATCAATTTTAGAAAGTTACTTAATATACTCCAAGCTCTTTTACATTATGGTTTAGTTTATTCTTTCTACCACCACATTTTGTTGAGGAGTATAAGGAGTTATCTTTTATCAAACTACACCTGTATGCTTAAAAAATTCATCAAATTATTTGTGAACCAAATATTCTTGGAATGTGGAGGCTCTCTTACACTTCTAGGGTCTTGCACATAAAAGGAGAGGTACCAAAAACCTTAATAAATTTCTAGAAAACTATTGCATTCCATATGTGCTCATATCTAGTTTAGATTTTAGCTAGTCAAGAGGCTATCTAGGCAAGGTTGGAACCTCAAGGGTCTCAAATGCTGGACATGCCTATGTATAGAAGGTTTGCACAACTCACTAAGCAGGTCAAAATGAGGAGTTATTGTCGCATCAATGACAAATTCTTGATGGAGATTGTAAGAAGACTTGATGTAAAGCTTTAATTGCTTTGAGTTTAACCTAAGGAGACTATCATGGTAATGAGATTTGGAAGTTTTTACATTTAGTTCAACAGATTCAGTTATCTAAGAATTGGAGGTTTTGAGAAGGCTCTATTGATGTTGCCTCATTATCCAAGTGATTTTTTTGTTTTTCTTGAAGTTTACTGGAAAATGGTCATTGTGAATGTTAAATATTTAAACATGGAAAAGAAGGGGTATGTTTCTCCATTGTCCATGCCTTCATTTTACTGTAAAAGTAATAATATTGCTAGGGGTGTAGAGAAAGCCCTGAATGAGTTTAATTTTTAGTATTTGCCGATGAGAACTAATTTTGATAGCAAGGGATATGTTAATCATAATTTGTATGGAGCTAGTAGTTATAAACATCACCCAGATATTGAGGATTTTTGGGAAGACTGTATAGATTAAGGTGAGGTACAAAGGAGAAGTTTTATGAGGTTGAACTTAAAGTAGATACAAACTTTTGGTATCTTCTTTAATATTGTAAAAGATGTGAAGGAAGATTTGATGATTATTGATCCCAAATATCAGGCCCCTACTTCTAAGCCCTTGTATAGAATTAACTGGTTAGAGGATGAAGTCTCAGATTTGATTGTTTGTTTTGCTCATGTTTTGAGAAGAAATTCAGAATGGTTAAATGGAAAATGGCAGAAAAGTGCAGGTTCTGCTCAAGAGTAAAGAGCTTTGTAGAGAAATAAACAAGGGAATGTATAAGCCTTTGGCATAAATATATCATCTAGAAATAAATGACTAGGTTGTTTGGCATTGGCTCACAATCAAGAGGAGATGATGAAAATCCAAGAGACATAGGGGCTAAGTTAAAGTCAATTTGTGAATAGGATAATATGCCCTCCTCGATACCTAAGAAAAGAGCCATTCAGAAAAATTGATACCTACAGACTCTGTGGGTATTTTCTAGCATATAATTGAAGATAATCCTTTTCCCACATTCTTTGAAGTTCCTCCTTCTCCAGTATGAGATACTTTTGTTTATGTTCAATTAGTTGAGAAAATGGAGAATGTAAATGTTGAACGTAGAGACACCGAGCTTGTGGCTTCTTCTCCAACATGGTTAAAGAAATCAGTAGAGAAGAAAAGGAAAAATTTTCTTGCAATGAAATTTGAGGTTGATACAGTCGCTATGCTGCTACAAGGTCACCAGAAGCCCAAAAAGGCCAAAAGGGTGTCATAGATGGTCATTGATTCTACTTTTGGGCATCAACTACTAGAAATTTCTGATCCGATAAAGGACCTAAATGAAAATGAGATAATAGAGGCCTATTACAATGTTACTCATGTTGATATGGAGCCATCTACTTTATAAGGTGATGTCTACCATGCTGATTACTCTTTTAATGTATTAATTGAAAAAGAAAAGGAACAGAAAAAGGAGAGCCTTCAATTGTAGTCTCATATTCTTTCCTTAAGAAATTTTATTTGATCAATTGTGACTCTGACCCCTAGGGAAGCCTCAAGCTCAAATGTTCAAGGTATTGATTCTAACAGTATGCAAAAGGTCAAGAAAAATTTAGGCTATGCTAAGTTTTCCAACGAGTGGATAGAAAGCCTTTACCAAGATGGCCTTAAGATGGCCTTTCTACATTCGTAAATTTATTCAATTTTATATTGATGTGTCTTATAAAAGAAAGGAACTGGTTGCTGAACTCTAGCAGATTAGAAGATAACATGGTAGCACATATGTGCTTTCTAGGGAAATTGCAAAATTACTCTCCATGGGGCACACTTTCTTGATTAAGGAAAAATTGGTAGATGATCCCAAAGAAATTGATCCTAATTGGTTTGATTCCTTGGATTGGAAATTGTCAATATATGAGGATTATATCAAGGAAATTAATAGTGTTAGAAAAATATTTTGACATAGTAGTGAAGATCAAGGAGAATTTCAATGCCCTCGAAGTGGACCTCATGGATGAGTTTGGTGAAAAGATATTGGATGTTGCAAACATATCAAAGAAATATAAAGAGGTGTATAATAATGAGGTAGGTGATCTAGAGATAGGCCCTGTAGAGTCATTTAGAAAATTGAGTAATTTATAGACCTTTATGAGCGCATTGAAGGCTGAAAGTGATAAAATCTATAAAACAATTATTGAGTCAGACTATGCGCTTTCAAGATGGAGGACAAGGCTGCAAATCACCATGACTCCAAGAAGAAAAAAATGAAACCAATTTTCATGAAGTACCAGGAATACATGCATAGAGTAAAGGCACAAGAGCATTACTGAAGCAACAGGAGGTGGAAATAGTTGGAAGCAAAAGAGTCGGAGCTGGGACTACTGATTAGTTTTAGTTGTTATGTTATTTTCTTTAATTTGGCTTTTCTTGATACTTCTAAGCAGGCCTTGAAATAGGGGTGGTCGACTCCCCTTCCTTCCTATAAAAATGGCCTAGTTGGTCTGCTTCCTCCTCAAATAGATCCCCCCAATTTAAAGACAATGCTTGTGACTCCAAGAGATGGGATGGAACAAAAGGCTCCTGCTCAGCCATCAGAAATTCCATCACAAATATTTTTGGTGGAGAGGAGACTAATGGATGGGAGTAGGATGGAGAGATTGAGAGGATGTTGGAGCAATAGCAGGGGGATTCAGCTCTAATGCCTCGGTAGTGGGCCTCTTCTCATTCACTACTAAGAGTAGGAGTGGTGGGAAGCCACAAAGGTTGAGACATAAAGGATTCCCCATGTGGACCCTTCCTTCTAACATGCAGGTAGGGCCAAGGTCTAGGGGGAAAAGTAGGAAGGTCACATATCTGAATCTTGGCTTTATGCCAAGCAAGTACCATCATATTTCTTATGCAAAATCCAAGAGTAGCCATTAAAATATCCTCTTTAGAAAGAGGTGAAAAAGTGGCACCCTAAGGATGGGCAAGCCTTTTTTTTTCCCTTTCGAGGGGAGGCAGCTTGTTGTTGCACTACTGAAGGAGTCACTTTCTGTTTTCCTTTGCCCTAGGTTTTGTACTTTATGTAATTTTGGTAAAGCAGGTCTATTCTAGGAGGAAACAAACTGACTGGGGTGGTCTCAAAATGATCCAATGAATAACCCCCATGGGATACCAATGACTGGTATCTAGTGTCATGCACAACATGGAAGACACCTTTGTGGGTGAACTTTAAACATTTATGAATAACAAAAGCGATTACATTCATGGAAGCTAGCCATGTGGATGCCTAACTTCACCCTGAAGAGATTAGGTTCTATAATAATGTCAATGTAGACACCTAAACATGACCTAGGCCTGCAAGCTTCATTTTTTACCACCTTTGTCCTAGCATAATTATGACATTTAATTATGTCCTTGGTCCATATTCGACTATTAATTAAATAATTTATAATTGTTTAATTAATTAATGTCCTTTTATTCTTCATGATTATTAAATAAATAAATTTTATTTATTTATTAAATACGTCATTAATTGTCTAAGTCTTCCTTTAATTAAATAAATTTCTTAATTTATTTAATTACCCTTCATCATATATTTCTTCCTGATTATTAAATAAATAAATTTTATTTATTTATTTAATATGTCACTAACTATCTTAATTAAATAAATTGATTAATTTATTTAATTAATTAGTCTTATCTGCTAAATTAAATGATTAAATTCAATTATTTAATTGCCAATTTGATATTCCTCTCATTTTAAATAAATTAAATTATTTAAAATGTCATCTCAATCTTAACTGTCAGTTCATTTTGATAAATAATCTGAAAAAGATTATTTATTATCTCATAAAATCCATAATTTGAATTATCTTAATTCAAATTGGTAACTAATCTTCCAAAAATCAAGTAATCGGGCAGATTCTTGATTTTCCAAATCTGATCTTAGTCCAAATCTTATCTTCTTGATTTTTTGAATCTCACAAATCAGGCAATCTTATCTTCTTGATTTTTTGAAAATCTTTATTTCTTTAATTAATTTCCTCATTTATTCTCCACCGTCGATCTGATTATCTGAGATTTTATTCTGAATGTTCGATTAAGGATGTTTCCCTAACCCTAATTAGGGATTCTCAGGTTTAATCTGGACCTCTCATTTTGGGTTCTCATCATCAATTAATCTCGTCTGTCCATTCGAAATGGCATTTTCTATAAAATTCCATTTTCCTCTCACTTTTCGATGACACACGCACATGCTGACATTTTGCATAGACATTCTAGGCATTTACTTGCACACTTAGTTTTTCATATGCAATTTCAATATTTGTTTTAGTCATTTGATCAAAGGCATAGGCATTGTCAATCATAGTTTTTTAGGCATAGGCATTTAGACATTTTTATGTAAATCCTTCAACGCTTGTTGTAGGACTTAGACATTTTCAAATTGCTCGAACGACGAATCTGAGGGCAACAACATCCAGCAAGTAAGAAGGTGCTATGGAGGTAATCATGGAAATCATGATTTACAGGTATAATTGTTAATTGTTTAATTTCCTTTGTGCTCCATAGAACTTTGGGTTTTTATCATTTTACTTTGGGTTTTGCAGGTATAGGTACGGAAAGACGCAACTATTTTTTAAAATATCATGATGCATTTGATGCATCGCAACGCATCCGTTGACAGAAGAGCTGTAATCGCTTTGACAAGCCGCAACTGACATCTGGAACGACGCATCTGATCATTTGCGCTACATTTGAAGTCCATAACGACGCATTTTCTTTGTCGCACCACATCTAACTGGTAAAAATTTTCTTTCGGATTTTACATTTTGATCTTAGGATCTTCTAGGGTTTTCTGGTTTCTATTTCTTTCCTAGTTTTTATGGTCTTTTTTTTTCCTGGTTTTTCATCCCTGCATGCTAGCTAGATTATATTTTTTGTGTTACTAATCTTCATTTGTAGCGTGTGGCGATTCCCATTCATGTGTCAAAGACCATTGCATAATAAACTACTAATCTTTTGTTTGCAGATTCGAATGTCGAAGACAGAATAAACAAACATTGTGCTTGTTTTTCTTTCATAGATTAGCAAACATTTGATTTTGGTGCATATAAAAAAGAACACTCATGTCTTCTTTGGTTGATTGTGTTTGCAGAATGGTAGGTGAGTATGTTCTCACTTGGTGAAAACCTTGTGATCAGAAAACTAGACCCATTCTTATTTGTTATTACCCTCACTTGGTATATCGGAGTATCCTCTCCCCTTACACTTTCGGGCGATCTTGGGTGTAAGAGAAACGGTTACCAACTCTAAAAATTGGGCCTGCCTGGGGATTTCATCACCCCAACGTGACTCAAACCGGCAACGGAGCTAAAGCCAAGCTACCCCCGACCGGTATATAGATGTAAACCTTAAGGGAAAACCTAAGGTTGCGAGTGCGGATGTGTCATATAGATAGAGTTGTACTCCCTTAAACCCTGTTGAGCTTAACCTCTTCAGGCTGGAGTGCCACCTTAATGGTGATTAATCTCTTGCCCCATGTATGGCCACTCGAATGGGGGTCCCTAACTAAAAACTCTTGTATAGAAAGCCAAAATCCTTCTATTTGCTAGTGCAGCACTGGTCAGTGTGAAGGCATCCACACTTTCACAATTTGTAGTAGAGGTGATCAACTCACCATGGGAGTTTCATAGGGGTTGGAAGCTTGGTTGGCCTAAGAAGAGAGTGCACTGTAAGGGGGAGCCCGTGTAGCCAAGCTTCTGAATTCACACGCTACAGATATGCAGTTGGGGAAACCCACGTGGAATCTAGCAAATATTGTCATGGCCTAACCTAGGATCATGCTTATCTAATGTGTGTTTGGTTACTTTAAAAATGCTGTGTTTGTCAAGTGTTTTCTAGTTTTACCATAGTTTAAAACAAACCGTTCATCAAATAGATCAAAATTTCCATCAAAATGACAAGAAAATCATCTTAAAATTAAACAGAGTTGCATCTGTCAAACTGCAACTGATTTTCTGTAATGCAACTACTCTGTTAAACCACATCTGATACTTAGAATGCCGCATCTGTACGCGTCACGATGCATCTGACAACTTAAAAGCCACATATGCTAAATCAAGTCACATTTGACAGTCCAAAAGCCACAATTGCAAAACTGAACCGCATTTTCTAAACTGTGACGCATTCGCAGCTTCAAGCGACACATCTGCCTGTCAAAAGTTAAAACTTCACATTCAAAACCTGAGGTCCTCAACTTGTCCACAATTTTTCAAACACTATCATCAAGAAGATTCTATCAGAAACCAAACTTGAAATTGCTCAAAGTCTTGACCATTGGTTTGCATTAGTCACCAAAGGTTTCATCATCCTCTTTTTTTTTTTTTTAGTTACATACATTCAACATTAGATTATCCCTAGGTTCACATTTTGCATACTTAGGATTAGGAAAATCTTAAAACACACTTTGCAAAGTCATTGTTTTCAAAATTAGGCTCTCTTGGACCAAGTTATCAAACCCCCTTTTAGTCATTGTCCTCTTTTGTGAGATTTTTTCCAACTCAAAAGTCTAGTTAGGAAGACTCACTAGTCATTTAGACCTTTTCAACTTGTCATTTACAACAAAGTCCTTTGGCAGTCAAAATCGAAAACAAAGTTTGAGCTTAGAGGTGCTTAGATAACCTTGTCTTACATTGCTACGCATTGCATATCCTATTCAAGAAAATCCAAAAAAATTAGTCATCCTAGTCATCATTGCGAGCCTTAGATCTTGCATAGTATCATTATTATTAGTTGTCATTCCCTTTTGAGCAATCTCATTTCATGGTCGAAACCGGACTTCAAAAACAAAAGAGACAAATGGAAAAAATTTGACAAGACCCCCCGTTTACTGTCAACAATCCTCCACATGACCCAAACTAGACATTTTACGATCCATTTTCCAATCTAGACAATCAACCTCCAATGACAACATAATCCTCATCAAACAGTCCATTCAAACCATTCTTGCAAAAAGATGAAAATGGCCAACTACTTCAGAAAACTTAGAGGCATTGGCACAAGACCCAGAGGCATGTCAACTCATTGAAACAATGGTCCATCAGGATAGAGACAGATTCTTAGCTATGCTCTTGAGTGAAGGAGCTAAGTTACCACAAGGATTTGACGTTAACACGCTAAATTTGACACTTCATGACCCTAATGCCAACAACGCACATAACATGTTACATAGTGGTCAACTTCTAAATACTATGAGCAATACTTCCTTTGGGACCACAACGACAGTGCATACTACTCCCAATGTCCCCAACACCCCCAACATCCCCAACACCACAAATATCATGACAGTCAATGCCATGATAGTAAATGCCATGGGGGCATCATCAAGTCACAACAATCCCCCCTTGACAACTTCATCTACTATCATGAACACAACTTCGACATATCCATCTAGTGGTATTTCACAAAATCCTTCGGGAGGAGCCACAAGACGTATCTTTATCCAAGGACAACAACAAAACGTTAACACGACAACATAGTCAAATGTAATTTCCTCCCAAGGTACAAACACAAATGTTCCCCTTGTACAAAATCAACAATTCGCACAAGGCGGCCAAGTAACACAACCCATGACATCATTGACACACCATAACATTCATGGTCACAACATCCCCCAAATAACGACACACATGGTTGGGGGACACATCCCAACCTACTCATCTAGCATTCATACTCATCAACATGCGCCCAATCATAACTTCCAATACCAACAACATGTCAATCCAGACACGTCATGCATACCACAACAATACACCAATATTCACACACAACAAATAGGAACACATGGTGTACCAGGTAATGCAACATACGGAAACATAAATGACCCTGCCGTGGACGAACTCAAAGCAAGAATGAGGGACATGGAGAAAACTATCCAAAACATGTACATTTCAGGCAAGAAATTAGAAATATCATATGACCTAAATGTATACCCATTCGACACGAGCTTATACATGCCTCCATTTCTGCCAGGATATGTGTCACCCAACTTCACAAAATATAGAGGCAAGACAAATCCCATTGAACATGTTCTGAATTTGCAACCAATTGTATGGACATCACCTACGAACAAACATACTTGATGAGACTTTTTTCTAAAATTCTGGCGGGTCAAGCCCTTGAATGGTTTTCAACTCAAAAGGATATCCAGACATGGGATGAGCTTAAACAAAAATTCATAAGAAATCATGCATACAACATTGACATGGATACCTCTATCACAAGCTTGTGCAATCTCACGCAAGAGGATTCTGGTGAGACATTTATCCCATTCTTTCAAAAATGGAGAAGCCTTGCTAGTCGATGTCACATTGACATCCCTGAAAGAGAAAAAGTTGACATGTTTGTCCAAACACTTTTGGGACCCCTAAAATTTGCATTGCAAATACATTGTTGCACAAACTTCATAGAATTGGTTGAAAAGGGGGTCCAAATTGAGAAAGCTCTTATCACAAAGGGAGAACTGAGATATGGTTCCAAAAACACAAACGTCAATCCACTCGCTGACAAAAAAAATATTGGGTTAAAAATAAGCACGTTACAAACGACGGTGTTGTCGACGTCAAGACTGCAAACATTGTAGGTCCTGTATTGGCCCTGAAAGGGGTTCAACAACAAAACAGACCAACAACGACATTGACACCTCCTCCCAATACTTCTTCAAACAACAAAGTGGTCAAAACAATCAGGGACAATATCGTCAGATGAGACAATTTCCTAGAGGTCGCACATACACCCATTTGGGTGAACCCATTGAAGAAGTCCTCAAGAAATGCCTCCAGCATGGGGTCATCATACTTTTGGAAATAAAACCATATGACCCAGGACAATTCAAAGCAGCATGGTGGAATGACAATGCACTTTGCGAATACCATCGAGCAAAAGGGCATACAACCTCTAATTGTCAACAATTGAAAAACATAATACAAGATCTTAACAAAAATTGCACCATCGAAGTAGGTGGATCACAATTCACCTCCAATTCAGATCATAGTATCCACAAGAATCCATTGCAGGACCATGGTTCACATAATGCTTCCACTTCAGGTTCACAGAATCAAGCTAACTTCGCCCGAGCCAAGTATAATTACTCTAGTGGACCAATTATAAACAATGTCCAAATTGATGATGAGTGCATCAATACCATTACGGTCAAGAGAGCACCCCAATATAATGCTACTACTCAAAGTGGCAAGGTCACTATAGCTGGCCCACCTCCTGCTAGACAAGCCAAAATCACTATCCCGGGCCCGTCGGCTAAACAATCACAACCTACTCCATCTGCTAAATAGCCAAAAATTATCCCAACCACACAACAATGGAAACCCAAAAGTCAATTCAACCTAATAGACTAGCTAGGAAAAACTCCTGCGCAAATATCTATCCTTGAGCTACTTCGTATCTCTCCCGCGCACAAAGAAATCCTAGACAAAACTCTCCTAGAGTCGTTAGTCCCCAAGGACATCGATGTCAATCAGTTTGAAACTATGGTGGGATATCTCACTATGCCACACCATGTCACCTTCTCAGATCAAGATTACTCATCACCTAAAACCAACCACAATGATGCATTGCACATAGAAACTTTTGTCCACAAGCATCAAAGTTAGACAGGTTTTAGTAGATGGCGGAGCAGGATTGAACATATGCTCCCTCAAATTGGTTAAGGCTCTAGGGTTCTCTGATGCATGTGTGGACCCAATGAAAAGTATAGTGATCAAAGCATAAGATAATGAGGAATGCTCTTCATGGGGTGTTATCTCTCTCCCTATCAGAGTGGGACTAGTCATTGTGGACACAACCTGCCAGGTCCTGGATTTGGAACTACCATATAACATCTTACTTGGCCACCCATGGATTCACGCCTTAAAACCTGTTCTGTCTACATATCACCAGTGCCTAAAGTTTCCATTTGACGGCACAAAAATAACCATATACGGAGACCCCGACCCTATCCAATATTGTACCAATTTAAGGGGTATCTTTGAAAACTGAGTACCTATTAACCGAGAAGCACCTAGCTCCTCGTCATCCAAGTATATCGACCCTTCCACACTCACGTCAACTTCCACATCTGCCCCATCCACATCTTTCGCCATACCACCACCTTCCACCAGCCCTAAGACTGAATCAACTGTCAAAATCCAGGACCTCGGCTGTAGAGAGTTCAAACTAAATACAACATATAGCATAACTACAATACCCATGCCTCCAAAGATATATGGTCAGCCATGTTTTAGAATGGAACCTCAAGAAACCTTCAAAGTTCCACCGAATACAGTTTTTATCAAGTGGGGAGACATGAGTGATGAAGACCTTGCTGAAATCATAGGATGGATCTATAAGGATACATTCACATTACCTCCATTACCAATTCACAGATATGGCAAAGGTTACAACATCATGAAGGCTAAAGGCTACGATGGTACTAGTGGCCTTGAAAAAAATAAAACTGGTCGAAGGGAACCCATAGAACCTTTTCAAATTCTGAAGTATCTTGGATTAGGGTTTGGATCACTCGACAATGATGATCGACGTACCTTTGGACTTTCAAATAAGTGAATGCATGCTTCTGATAGTGTCAAGACTACTAGGGAAACCCTCACTAAAACAAACTCCCATGAGTGGGAATTCAGCTCAGAACGATCCCTAAGTGACTGTTGTCTTGATGATTTGTTTGTTGAACTAGGGGAACTAACCTCTGAACAACGCTTTTGGCAAACATTCAAAATTGAACAAGCACCAAATAGTCAAAGTCCCACTACCACTTCCCATGACATACAACACCCATTGTCTAAACCCCCTCAATCCAATCAATCCGAAGTGTCAGACGACATTGATAACCAGGACTCTAAAACCTTCACTCCTTATTTTGATAACGAATACAACACTAGTGAAGGAGAATATTGGATAGAGTCCGATGTAGAGTTGGATGATGATAACCTCATCTACAACATCACTGAATCTATCTGCATGATGTCCTCATCCTCACCCCAATTCACTAGCCTCGATGATGGCATTTCTTAGTTTACCTTGAACTAGTCAATTGGGACCAACAAGGACCGCCAGTTCTAGACACATTTTAGAATGATGAGGCAATCACCAAATTCATGGGATTATGAGAAGGAATACCCAATGGGGACCACAAATCCAAATTCGCCATTGATTTAGACTACACCGCATACTTCGACGAGACTATTCAGTCCTCTCGTCACAAAAGTAAAAATAAAGTAAAAAATGAAATGTCTCCAGGTGAAAACCGGAAGGCACCTCTTGATGATAAAATAGTAAAAATAAAGAACATATCTATGGGTGAAAACCTCTTTGAGGTGCCCAAAGATGGAGGACTGGAATTTCTCCTTGTGCAACAAGAGAAATCAGCTATGCTTATTGAGGACACAATAGAGGATAACATTTCAACTGCAGAAGACCCCAAGATGGTCCTATTTGCCGCATCATTGACTAATGAAGAGAAACCAGAATTTCATAAATTCTTTGCAGAACAAAAAATCAATTTCGCATGGTCCTATGCTGACATGCTAGGATTGGACCTAGAACTGGTTTTGCATCATCTGCCACTATTACCTAATGCTAAACCAGTCAAGCAGAAGTTGCGCAAAATGCATCCCCAAGTTGCCCTATTGGTCAAGGCCGAGTTAAAGAAATTGTTAGATGCCAGATTCATAAGGTCTATTGACTACACTGAATGGATTTCTAATTTGGTCCCAGTCACAAAGGCAAATGGGTTGATCCGTGTATGTACAGACTTCCAAAACCTAAATAAAGCATGTCCAAAGGATGACTTTCCCTTGCCAAACATTGACATCATAGTGGACCTTACAGTAGGGTATGAGATGCTATCACTCATGGATGGTTTCTCTAGTTATAATCAAATCCACATTACTCCTGAGGATCAATACAAAATGACATTTACTTGCCCATGGGGCACATACTATTGGAACGTCATGCCCTTTGGTCTCAAAAATGCAGGTGCCACATATCAAAGGGCTATGACCATGATCTTCCATGATATGATGCACAAAATAATGGAGGATTATGTAGATGACCTATTGGCCAAATCAACAACAAGGAAAGATCATTTGAAGGTACTCGACATAATTTTTAAGAGACTTGAAGAGTACAAAGTTCAGCTAAACCCTAAGAAATGTGTTTTTGGGGTCACATCAGGTAAACTATTGGGATACATAGTTTCCCAAAGAGGCATAGAGGTCAATTGGCAAAGGTCAAAGCAATCATAGACATGCCTCTACCCAGAGGGATTAGTGAACTCAGAACTCTGCAAGGTAGAGTACAATCTATTTGCCGTTTCATAGCCCAATTAGCAGATAAGTGTCACCCATTCCAGTATCTATTGCACAAAGGTGTTCCTTTTGTATGGACAGATAAATGTCAAGAGGCCTTCTAGCAAATAAAATATTACCTACTATCAATACCAATCCTCATGCCGCCCATTCATGGAAATCCATTGATTCTATACATCTCAACTACTAGTTCAGCACTGGGGGCATTGCTGGCCCAAAATGATCATGAAGGAAAAGAAAGAGCAATCTATTACATCAGCCGCACACTGATAGGCTATGATTTGAACTACACATACATTGAATGGGCATGCCTCACTATTGTCTTTGCATCCCAAAAACTAAAACACTATATGCTCAGTCATCAGACACAACTGGTCGCCAAGATTGATCCACTGAAATACCTACTAAGTCGGGCAGCATTAACAGGTCGATTGGCAAAATGGGTCATGATACTAAGTGAGTATGACATACAATATGTTGAGCGCAAGGCAATAAAAGGGCAAGTAATAGCAGATCAACTAGTAGATGCACTGATTCAAGTCACTCATCCATTAGTAACTGATTTTCCCGATGAGTCCATTTTTCATGCGGAACCGACAGTACCATGGAAGTTATATTTTGATGGGTCTCATACTAGTCATGGCTCAGGCGCTGGAATCTTGTTTATCACACCACAAGGAGATTCAATTCCTAAGTCATTCAGGATTGCTTTCCCTTGTACAAATAGCATTGCCGAATATGAAGCACTAGTCATAGGTCTCAAGTTGGCAATCAAATGGAAAATTTAGATGTTGCTCGTATTCGAGGATTCCCAGCTAGTGATCAACCAAGTGAATGATGACTATGAAACAAAGGATGAGAAGTTACTTCCCTACAAGAGGATGGTGGACAGTTTCCTAACATACTTCCAATCGGTTTCTTTTGAACAAATCCCCAGGGCACAGAATAAGGCAGCTAACGCAATGGCTACTATTAGTTCTCTCTTGGACATCCCTAAAAATGTGTCACAATTTGAGTTCTTAGTAGAACAACTTTTGATACCAGCATATGATATCCCAGAATCAGAAATGGTTTGCAAACTTGTTGGTCCCAACTCTCCTTAGTATTAGGACATTTATGACTACCTAAAATCTCAAACCCTTCCACTGAACCTATCCAATAACCAAAGAAAGTCCTTCATTAGGAAATCTGCAAGGTATGCCATTGTCAGTGACACCCTGTACCACCGTAGTTTTGATGATACCCTCCTTAGATGTCTTGACATCGACGAAGCATGTACAACCTTACGTGAAGTACATGATGGTATATGCAGATCTCATTCGAGTGGTCCTACTCTTGCTAAGAAAGTAACGAGACTTGGGTATTATTGGCCGACAATGGAAAGAGATGCAATTGAATACATCAAGACTTGTCGCAAATGTCAAATTCACAGTGATTTGGTCCATGCTCTAGCACAAGAACTTCAGCCGATCACTTCTCCTTGGCCCTTTGCTCAATGGGGACCTAACCTCATGGGTAAGATTCATCCAACATCCTCCAACGGCTATAAATTCATCATTACCGCCACTGAGTATTTTACGAAGTGGATTGAAGCCATCCCATTGACATATATTACCAGCAAACAAATATCAAAGTTCATCCTTAATTACATTATTTGCCAGTATGGCCTTCCGCAATCCATCATCACTGACAATGGACGTCCATTCAAAAACCAAGACGTATGTGAGTTATGTGAGCGATTCCATATTCAACACCACTTTTCATCTCCATACTACCCACAAGGAAACGACCAAGCTGAGGCATCGAATAAAACCATTGTCAAAATTCTAAAAAAGACTATCAATGATGCTGGTCATGACTGGCACATACAACTTAACCCTGCTCTGTGGGCTTACTGAACTAGCATTTGTACACCTACAGGAACTAACCCATTTTCCCTAGTCTTTGGCACTGAAGCCATTTTACCTATTGAGGTCAAAATTCCTTCGCTATGAGTCTCCTTGAAGGGTCTAACTAATGAAGAGGAGTACCGTCAGTCATGCTTGCATGAGCTAGAAATGCTGGAAGAAAGAAGACAAAACTCACTGAACCATCTCCAAGCATATCAAAACCATCTTTGTCATAGCTACAATAAAAAGGTTATGGTCAGAAAGTTTGGCATTGGCGACCTAGTTCTCATGCAGAACCCCAAGAACCAAGCAAACAGAGAAAAGCCAAGAAAATTTGAACCAAACTGGTTGGGTCCATACATTATCATATCTTCTTTTGGTTCTGGAGCTTATCAACTAGCAACTCCAGATGGGCAACAATTAACAGAGCCCATCAACAGTCTACATCTCTGAAAGTTCTATGCATAGCATCAGAGGATGGAGCTAAAAACCATAAAATACAAAAAAATTGAAAAATGATAAAAATAATCACCTTGATGAAAACCTGGCAAATAGGTGTCTCGGTGACACCAAAAAAAATCAAAAAAATCATGAAAATAGTAAATAGAAAAATGATTCGTTCAATAGTGAAAACCTGACAATCATGCGCTTTGGACAAGTACCATGGTGAAAACCTGGCAAACAGGCACCGTGCGTAATCAATCATTGCTCTGCCATCTACTGTCATTTTGTCTAACTTGGCCTAGGATGAAAGATATTTCCACCATTATTCCGCAAATCACCATAACATCCTACCCTACCTATCCTAGTGGATAAACGATTGACATCAAGTCCTGACGATTGTCCGTCTAGCATGCCAACAACATCCCGTCCTTATTCCTTGCAAATGGCTAAGTCTTAGACCTAACTAGGGGCAAAATGTTTATCATGCAACTATAGTGGATGTCAAATATGATCACAAAAGCATCATAAAAAGTCCTAAAAAAAGACAAAAACATCATAAAAAGTCCTGAAAAAAGACAAAAACATCATAAAAAGTCCTAAAAAAAGACAAAAACATTGGTAAAAAGTCCTGAAAAAAGACAAAAACATCACAAAATGTCCTGAAAAAAGACCTAAAAATCATAAAATGTCTTGAAGAAAACCACAACAAATCATTAGACCGCTTGACTAACACAAACACAATGTCATCTCTTGTCAAAGTCAATCAAGTCAATCGGTCCATGTCATCGTCGAACTACGTTGTCTCTATGCACTTGCTACATAGGCAAGACTCATACTTGAGTCCCCAAGACATTAGGTCAGTCCTTTTAGGTTTGTCAAAATAAATCATGGTGCAATCTTTGGTCATCAAGGCAAAGTCATTGGTCATGTCAAACTACGAGGTCTCTAAGTGTATGACGTAGGCAAGGCCATCTATCGATGAGCCCCCGAGGCCACACTAGGTCAGTCCATTAGGGTTCATGGAACTACACTGGCACACACGTCAAAATCCTTTAATCATTTTCCACATGGGAAAACCCCTAAAAAAAAGTATAACAATCATTTATTGAGCATGGCAATCTCATCAGCACATTGCTCATATCATCATGACAATATCGACATATAGTCAAACATAAGTCAAACTCGATCAAAGCAAGTCAAATCATCATAAACCGGTCAAACTGTCAAATTTTGGTTAATCTTCAGATGAGTCCTTTTGAATGATAACCTCTATCATTTACACCTTAGGATGTGTCCTTCTTAGGCATCATCATCGTCATTCGACATTTTGAGTGATCCTCTTGACATCTAAAGATCACTCTTCATGACATCAGTATTCTTCAGATGTGTCCTTCTGAAGAACCAACTCTGTCATTTATGCCTTAGGATGTGTCCTTCCTAGGCATCGTCACTATTTCGAGGGACCCCTTACGACCATTAGGGATAAAATCCTCTCAACATCGGCACTATTCAGGATGTGTCCTTCCTGAATTCACCAATTCTCGACATTTTTCAAGATCGTCAAAACTTCAAATATTTGGACATCCCATCATCATTAAAACAGACATTTTGACATCAGAACAATGGATATCCAGACGCACTTGGCAAACACTTGAAAAATTGTCTTTTGATCTTTTATCATGTTATTAGTTTTTCAGTGAGATCCCACTAAGCAGGATTTAGAGAAGCAGCGACGTAGCATGACAATTGACACGCATGACTACTAGCTTCTCAGCGAGGTCCTGATCCTAGGATTTAGAAAAGCAATGACATATCATGGTAGGGACTCTATTTTGTATTTTGGTAATCATGTCACTAGTTTCTCAAGGATGTCCTGGAAATAG
The DNA here is from genome assembly GCA_007258455.2 of Sequoia sempervirens. Taxonomy (NCBI): domain Eukaryota; kingdom Viridiplantae; phylum Streptophyta; class Pinopsida; order Cupressales; family Cupressaceae; genus Sequoia; species Sequoia sempervirens. The sequence goes on along the minus strand of VDFB02103913.1, from coordinate 62,764 downwards.
GATTTAGAGAAGCAACGACGTGTCATGTTTTGTACTTGTCTTTTTTCTGCTTGTGGTTGATTATGACAAAAAGACTGGGGCAGTCATGCTCTTGGTATGAGTCATGATCATCCTTGTCTATGACTGTCTATCTTACGTAATGGTATGACCTTGCACACCTTGATCTATGTCATATCATGGTGTTTATTGGCCATTGCAACAGTTTGCCCAATGATGATTAAGAGCAATAAATATTAAAAGTCCTATAGTAAAGTCTTGAAGGATTTGGTCTAGGAATTAGCATGCATTTCTATCAGTCTCATGTCTTCTCCTCTTTAGTCTGATCGTCTTGTCTTATCAGTCTCATCATCTTCTCTTGTCCATCCCATGATGATATCTTGTGACATCCAAAAACATAAGCGCATACATGATCATATAAACATTGCATTAGGCCCATACATATATCATCCATGGCAGTAAATCATATACATAATCACAAGCATTGCATTAACATAATCACCAGCATTGCATCTTTTACTAAATACATTATGCACATCATTAACATAATCATATAAATAAGCATTGCATCATCATGGCATCAAAATCTCAAATAGGCATCATATGACATACATGGTACATCACAAATCATACATCATACATATCGTAATACATAAAGCAAAGAGCATCACATAACATATATAGGCTGCATCAAAAATACATCATCATATACTATCATCTCAAAAAGGTACAATGTCACAGAATAGAGTCAACGGATATCCCAAAAATGGAGCTCACAGGCTCAATCATATACATAATGTGTCACAAATAGAAAAATGCCCCTATGGTAGACTCTCATCACCCCCTTGTGGTGAGGAATGTGGCGGCTGTGGCTCTGAACCTAACATTGAACTGATAGGTGGTCCTATAGTAGCCTCTGTCTGTGATATTGATGGCACCGCATGTGAGGGTATCATCCTGATGGTAGTAAATATATGTGAAGTCACTGCTGCTGGACTCTGAGAGGTGGGAGGATTTGTCATTGGTGGCTATCCCTCTACTGACCTCTGCATTGATCCACCTGACTTGTGGCTGTGACCTGGAGTGTGCCTATGTGAATGATGTGACCGGTGCCCTGAAGTGTGTCTTGTCGAGGTAGACCCTCTGACACTGGTATGACTCCTGGTACCACTTACATTGCCTGACCTGTGTCCACTGCATGTCCTCGACTGTGACTAGGACAAGGTAGGATCCTGCCGCTCTGGTGGTACTGCCTGCTCAAACAGAGTCCTGAACTACCCCAGTCTCATGCTAACTTTGGCCAACTCCTGGGCCATGTCTCCCATGGTCCTTGTGCATAATTCTGTGAAATTGGTGCACCACTGAGCCACGTCCTACTGGTGGATCATTGCCTGATCCTGCTCTACTTAGGCTACCTCCAATGCTGACTGTAAAGATCGAACCTGTGCCAGGCTGGCATCCAATCTTTGTTGTAAGTCTGCCACCCTCTGATCTGCTATGGCATCATGTGGCAACTCTGAATTGGATGGTATCTCCTCCTCCCCCTCCACCATCTGCCATCTAAGGAGTCTCTCAGCCTCATCCATAGCATCATCCTCGTCATCATCATCCTCGGCCTCTGTCTCCTCCTGTCCTCCCACTGCCGCCTCCTCCTCCTACCCTCCCACCTCCACCTCCTCCTCTGACCTCCCATCACCAACTCCTCCTACCCTCCCACCTCCACCTCCTCCTGACCTCCCACTGCCAACTCCTCCTCCTGCCCTCCCACCGCCACATACCCTCCTGTCTGGGCTGCTCCTCACCCTCACCCTCCTCACCAACCTTGGGGATAGCATCTAATGCTACCCTCACCACCCGTTGTCACACCCTATGGCCCTGTCTCTGGGCGTCTCACCTCTGCCTCCAGCCATCCCCACCATCATCCCCACCCCTGCCTCCGTCCCCACCTCTGCCTCCATCTCCACCCCTGCCTCCATCTCCACCATCATCCCCACCTCTGCCTCTCCCCCTGCCTCCATCTCTCCCCCTGCCACCTCGCCTGGCTCGCGATACTCAAGGAATAACTGACCATTTATCCAGTGGTGCTGGCCCATCCGGATCCATCAAAGGCACTGGCCTGTGTGTCTGCCACCATAAATCATAAGCTGTGATTGTACCAGGATTTGCTACTCCACCCCTCCAACCCCAGGCCTGGGCTACTAGCCCATCTATCTATTGCTCTGCGAATGCCACCAGAATAGTTGGCCCCCATGCGTACTCCCTAGATGATCGAGCATACTCTGTTGTCCTTATAGGCACATCCTGCTGCTCTCCAAACTATCTCAAAACACACTGTGGTAGGTACATCTCAATAATTAGGGATGTCTGCACTGTCCGGCCAATCAGGTACCTAAACTGCCTACACAGACTCAAGTGCTCATCCTCATCATCCCACTGACCACAATCTCAGTACGACCTCCAGATAAAGGATATCATCGAGTTGATACAATGTCGCCACCACCTTGTCTCGCCCATATGGGTCTGTTGTAATGCACCTGCATAATAGTACACATAGGGCATACCATCAGCCAACTGTGGTCTCTGAATGGGAGGATGAAAGATGGCAATGTGCTCCCATGCCCAGATCATCATCAAAGTGGTCCCGCAGGAGATACTCTCTCCTCTCCTGTATGCGATGTTGTGAAGCTGATGGTAAAGCATCCCTAGCAAACAGGGACCCCAAGCATAAACTGTCCTGTCCCATCTCATGCCAACCAGGACGTCTCCCCAACCAATTGGAAATCCATGTCCTCGTCGGTCAGGAATCAAGATACCTACAATCATAGTCGCTAAGAATGCATCAAAGCGCCTGTAATGCTCCGCCATGAACTCCCATCGGATCTCATAGCCCTGAATCCCCAGTCTTGCACCCTGATCTCGATAGTAGGCACAAAAAGTCTACTCACTATGCCGAGGGTCGTAGATGATCCGCTCCCCATGAATCGACACTCACAAAATATGGTAGACATCCTCTAAGGTGATGGTAGCCTCACCCGTCGGCAGGTGGAAAGAGCAGGTCTCTGAGTGCCACCGCTCACACAACACCATTAGCAGACCCCTGTTCACCCGAATGGCGAGCATGAACGTAGCATAGAATAAACCCAGTTGCATCAATTGTCGCTGCTCTCGCGGGCTCAACTGATCCGCAAACTGAAATGTCGTCGGTCTAGGGTGCTGTCACAATAGTGGTTTACAATTCTTGAGAGGAACGAATTTTAGCTGAAATCACATATTTTTAGAAAATATAATGATTTAAGGCTTAAAAAGTTCCATTTTAAGGATTCCAATTGAAGAGGGTTTGATCAAATCACCTTAGATCAAACCCCCTTGGATAGAACCTCGCTAGTTTTAAACCATACCTATAAATGCGTCTCCTTTACACCTATCAAAATGCTGATAAAAAATCACTTTTCATTTAGCTTTTGGGGGATCAAATGAATTCATTTAAAATTTATTTCAAATGATTATGGTATTCCTCAGAACAAGCTATCCAATGAATATAATTTTAATATGTTTTGGTTTTGTTATGTATTTGTTTTTTAAGTTTTATTAAACACGGGTTTTTCAAAAAATTTCTTTCTTCTTCACATGTGGAAAAATAGAAGATTATCAAAAAAAATAAAAAAATATGAGTGCACCAGATATTGAAGTCCTTGATCCAACAATTTTTAAAAAAAAAAATTTGACATATACAAAAAATTTATCGTTATCTCAGGTTGCGTAATCGAAATGTAATTTGTTTGACTTTGAAACTTGATTAAGGAAAAATATTCAAAAAAACTATCTAACCAAGTGGAAACACTAGATATCAGAGTTACAAATCTAAATTTGAAGAATTATAATTTTATCCTTCATGGAAAAAAAGTTATGCGTTATACGGTGTGTGTCACTTTTTAAAAATGTTGTTTTCTGAAAAAAATCAATTTTCGTGGGAGATGGAAAAAGAAGTGCAATTTGATTCAAAAGATTTTGAAAAAAATATTTTTAGAATCTACAGAAAAAATTTGATGAGACTCTAGTTTGCACCATCTTCAAATTCTTCACGGTTTAGCTGCTATAGGTGCCCGAATGTGAATATTTAGTTAAAAATAATAATTTCAATGTCCAGTTTGGCCAAAAATTGTAAACCACTATTATGGGATCACCCTCTACTCTCGCGCATATAAATAGGGGAAAGTTGCCTCTGCAAAAACCAAATCAAGTCGTCAGAACACATTGAGCAAATTGTTAATACTATCAAAAGCATCTAAGGTCATGCAAACATCAAAACAAATTCTAGTCAAGATACAGGCAATTGCATTGCAACCAGGCAATTATGTCGTGAAAAGTCAACTACGTCGTTCAAAACAATAGATGCATCTCAATATGTCAATTGCGTCGCATTATCACACTTGTGTCATGAAATTTTGTAGTTGCGTCGCAACATCGCGAATGCGACATGATTTGGCAGTTGCGTCACTCAAAACATCGACTGCGTCGCAAAATGGCAATTGCGGCATTCCAGCAGTCAAATGCGACTTGATAAGTCACATGTGTTGCACGAATTGTCAAATGCAGTGAAAATCGCCGGTCCACCCATTTTATTGTCACACTTGCATCGTGACGCATCAAATACGTCGAACACGAAAGCGATTGCGGCTTATGTGAATGCATATGCGTCACGACGCATTCATTGTTTGCCCTAGAAACTAGCATTTGACACGTAAAATGATAAAATGACAAAGTAAGTTAAGGGTACATATTGCCGGCTCTGAGCACTCTGGTCGTTTCAAGGTCCTCACGATCTCCCCGCGGTGCTCTGACATTGGAATAACCATCCTCACTGTTGCACCTTTCGCTCTAAACTCTCAAATTTTGCAAGGTAAATAGTAAAAGTGAATTGACTTTTACCCCTTTGTCAACCTATTTATAAAGTCAAAATGATATTTTTCAAGTAGGGTCAATACTAGACACTCATTTGACCACCTTTGACTTCCTCATTAGTTGCTCTAAACATGTCAGAATCCGAAACCGATTGCACTGTTGTTTTTCTGGTCATTAAGTTGATTTATCGGGACCCTTTGCAATTTTTTCTGTCACCGACCCAAAATTTGAAAATTTCCCAAGGGGGCAATGATACTCTGTACCTTTACTGGGGCATGACTTTGACTTATTTTCTTTTTCACAATGCGACAAGCGACATTATGACAAAGAGGAGCAAAATGTAGACACCTAAAAATGACCTAGGCCTGCAAGCTTCATTTTTTACCACCTTCATCCTAGCATAATTATGACATTTAATTATGTCCTTGGTCCATATTCGAATATTAATTAAATAATTTATAATTTTTTAATTAATTCATGTCCTTTTATTCTTCATGATTATTAAATAAATAAATTTTATTTATTTATTAAATATGTCATTAATTGTCTAAGTCTTCCTTTAATTAAATAAATTTCTTAATTTATTTAATTACCCTTCATCATATATTTCTTCCTGATTATTAAATAAATAATTTTTTAATTTATTTAATATGTCACTAACTATCTTAATTAAATAAATTGATTAATTTATTTAATTAATTAGTCTTATCTGCTAAATTAAATGATTAAATTCAATTATTTAATTGCCAATTTGATATTCCTCTCATTTTAAATAAATTAAATTATTTAAAATATCATCTCAATCTTAACTATCAATCCATTTTGATAAATAATCTGAAAAAGATTATTTATTATCTCATAAAATCCATAATTTGAATTATCTTAATTCAAATTGGTAACTAATCTTCCAAAAATCAAGTAATCGGGCAGATTCTTGATTTTCCAAATCTGATCTTCAGTCCAAATCTTATCTTCTTGATTTTTCGAATCTCACAAATCAGGTAATCTTATCTTCTTGATTTTTCAAAAATCTTTATTTCTTTAATTAATTTCCTCATTTATTCTCCACCGTCGATCTGATTATCTGAGATTTTATTCTAACTGTTCGATTAAGGAGGTTGCCCTAACCCTAATTGGGGATTCTCAGGTTTAATCTATACCTCTCATTTTGGGTTCTTATCATCAATTAATCTTGTCCGTCCATTCGAAATGGCATTTTCTATAAAATGCCATTTTCCTCTCACTTTTGGATGACACACGCACATGCTGACATTTTGCATAGACATTCTAGGCATTTACTTGCACACTTAGTTTTTCATATGCAATTTCAATATTTGTTTTAGTCATTTGATCAAAGGCATAGGCATTGTCAATCATAGTTTTTTAGGCATAGGCATTTAGACATTTTTATGTAAATCCTTCAAGGCTTGTTGTAGGACTTATACATTTTCAAATTGCTCGAACGGTGAATCTGAGGGCAACAACATCTAGCAAGTAAGAAGGTGCTATGGAGGTAATCATGGCAATCATGATTTACAAGTATAATTGTTAATTGTTTAATTTTATTTGTGCTCCATAGAACTTTTGGTTTTTATCATTTTACTTTGATCTAATCTAATCTCTAGAAATTACCCTTAGTTACAGTCAAAAGATGTATCCATTTCCTTAGGTCACACTAGGATGAAAAGAGTTATAGAACCATATGGCTTAAGAGAGAGACCATCATGCGTATGTATGATAGACTTAGTTTCTTCATATTCCTCCCTCTATAATGATTTTAACCATAACATATCCTCTATAATAAGATTTACTCGACTCATGAGATCAACTAGGACTCCTATCACAATGTTTCCATATAGGCGAGTAGGAATGTATAGAGGAGAGGGCTTATTATTCGAAGACAAGTTCTATGAGGTGAATGTCACATCTTGCAAAGCAGTTATAGGTTGTAGGAGAGGAGTAACCAAGACCATGTTAACATATGTCGATGGTTGAGGGGAAGCATTGGAGGGGTCAATAATCAAGTTCAAAGAATGAGATGGAAATGGGTTTGTCTAAATCTACAACTCACTATTGGCCTTCATTACTAATTTATTTGCATTTTGTTTCTTCCCATGGAGATGGATGGTACCATCATTGATACGAACCTATATCTCATGATGCAAGTGCATACAACACTTGGTATCATGCTCATTGACATGATAGTATTGGGAAAAAGCATTCACATCATACCAATTAGGATAAGGTTCCTCTAGAGGTCGAGGGATTTCCAAAGTTATGATCTTATCATTGAACAACTTTTTTAGAATAGAAGAATAAGATTCTGCTAACTTTTTCAACTTTTGGTTGTGTCTAAGGACATGATCATTAGTTGCAGCAACTAAATTTTCAATAACCTTTCCGTTTCATGAGATGGACACAATAGACTTTCCTTTTGAATGGGAGTGTGAGGAATATCCCATGAACTAAACTACCATTTACTAATACTCTCACAATACAACACACAAATGTGTAAAGGGTATTTCATTAGGGAAAACTTCTCCTACCAAGCTCGCTGTAGGTTTCCTATGAACACTATTTTCACATCAGAGTCGAGGAGTAGGTACGAGATCTATGAAAAATGTGCTTGATATCACGCTATAAAAGAAATTATCTTCTTGTTATCTCCCTACTTACATAATACAAGATTGGAGAAGGTCATCTTCAAATTGATGTTAGCCTAAGTGAACTAATAGAGAAACTGATTGACGAGTTGATCAAATGAGAATATGGAGTTATTAGGCAAGAAAGAGTACCACTCAAGTGTTGTGTCCTTGAGAGATCAGGGGAAGAGTTTCACCATCAAATATTGTGATGAAATAAATCCGTACACATGGTGTTGAAGGCTGACACATGTGTCTACAAATACCCTTTATCACCATACTTTTCAAACTTAGAAATTTCCATTCCCTGAGGGAAAGGAGTATTCAAAATTTCCATGGAAAATGGACTATGTTGGAAGAAAGGCTAGAAGATATGTTGGGTAGAGGCTTGAGAGAGGCTCACCAACTCATTTTGCATCTGACCCATGTTCTAAAGAAGACCATTCAGAACAAGGTTAGAGGATGAAAAATGCCTAGTGGAACCTCTAGAACCACCACCACCAGAGCCTCCTTCGTTGCCAAAGCCACTACCATGACATCCATCAGAGCCACCTCTGCTTGTTCCACCCTTGCTACCAAAGCTACAACCACTCATTCCACCAAAGTCCCCATTGCCAAGGGCAGCAGGAGGGTTGAAGCTGAAACCAAGGGGTATTCTACTCGCCTTGATAGTAGGGGTATTTTGAGAAGCATAGGAAACTTTAATCAAAGAGTGTGTTTTAGCCATGCATATAGACATGGTAGGCATCAAGATGCTTATTTATCTCTCATAGGAATCAAGTACCTCTCCCAGGGTAGTACCCGATCTAGTCTTATACAAGGGGATATAGGCTTCAGTTAGATCAATAAGGCCACTTAAGTTCTAGGAAATCTATGCATGTTTGATCCTTTCTTAATATATTCCTCACCTCACTCACAAGTGTAGCGGATCTAGCCATGTTTAGTGCTTTCTCTAAATGATTTACAAGGTCTAACAATCTGTTATCCAATGCCAAAAGGTTTTCCACAAGGATATGCACAACATCATCCTCATTCATAGACAAAGCCATAGGGGAAACTGGAGGGGTAGGAGTATGAGTGGTCTTGTCTATGAAACCTATCTCGTTGGTAAAACCTATAGGAAAACTAGTGGTAAAGACAGTAACTAGACTAGTAGAAAAATTGGAGGTGAAAATAGAAGTGACCTTCATCTTTTCTATTGGTAGGTGTCACACATTTCTCCTAACAATTCTCTTGAAAGTTGTGGACTAGGTTGTAATGACCATAAACCTTCACAACACTTAAGTTTACAATAGTCACTAGGAGAGAGGAAAAAGTCTAAACACAAATAAATGGATAAATGTTGTTCACAATGGGTTCACCAAAATTTAAGGTAGGGGGACCAACCACACCAAGGCCCTATGTCATGAAGAGCTAAGAGTGGAGGGTTGCCTTATATTACCTCAAGCTAAAGGGTGTTTAAGGCAAGGATAAAGAATGAAGAGCACTCTCAAGTGCTTCTATCACTCTACATATCCAAAAACCTAAATGGGGCTAGACAAGTTGGTTTCTGGAATTCAAACTACACCTCAAATAGCTCTCTACACAAGGACAACATCATGGGTAAAGGATGACAGCATGACGCACTGGTGTCTAGCTAAGTTTATTAAAATGAACAAAGTTTAGGGGTTTGCCTCATTCAAACCCCCACTTTGGTGTTTCCACCTCCACGGACAGGCAAGAAAGCCACAAAGTAGAAAATGTGATAAAGAGAACAAAGGAAAGAAACTAAACAATAAAAAAGGCACATATGCTACATTAATTGACAAGCAATATCACCTTCCAAATCAAGGTGCTCTCAAGGACATAGAGGAGGCTAAAAACTTGGTAAGGTCTACACTGCCACAACAATGAAGAAGCAGTCCCTTAGGACACCAAGTCACAACTCCAATGGTTGAAAAAGTGTAGGAAGATGGATGGAATTTCTCAATGAAGAATGTTGTGAAAGTTCTAAGAGAATGAAGTTGAATGCTCAAGAGTTCAAGAATTGCAATTTTTAAAGAGATGCTAAAAAGATGGATTGAAATAGCAAGATAGGCATTTCAAGATCAAAACAAGAGGGAAAGAGCAAGTTTTAGGCTGGTTGGTCGACACAGAGCTTTTACGCTTCATGCCCAATGGAGAAAGTAACGTCTGGATAGACACTAGAGGTAGGTATTTGTCAGGGATGGCAGCATTTTGTGCAAACATCTGCATGTTGCTCTCGCATCCCCAATAGATATTCCCCCACTGACACAAAACATAGGTGCCAAGTGGATGTGTTTTGAATGGGCGATGTTTATTTTCTAAGGTGAGGGGATGCAAAAGGGTAATTTACACCAGGGGTACAAATTCACTCAGGTATACACATAGAAATGGGAATCCAACAAATTCATCATCAACAATTCAATGATGGAAAATTCACTACTAGCACTTCATCGTGTAAAAATTCACCACCGTGACAAATTCATCACCAACTAAAATTGACTGCTAACAATTCATTGTAGGGAAAATTAACCACATTAATAATTTTTAATATATAGAATTTTCACGTCGATTAAAATTTATTGAAAATTTTATTTTTAATTATTGGCGTTTATTGGCCATAGTAATTTCTATTCATCTCAATAGTAATTATTGATTTATTGAGATACCCATTATTTTTTACCCGTTTATTTAGATACCCCATAAATAATAATTTTATACCTCTCTAATTGTTAATTGATGTATTGAGATGATTTATTTTTGTGTTAGGTTTGGTTCATATAATTTCTATTCATCTCTTTTATTCATTTTTATTGTCATAAGTCAAATTATTCTTTTGCAAAAAAACCAAAGTTTTTAAAATATGTATTAAAAAATATTAATGGCCATTAATTTTCTATGGCGGTGAATTTTATTTGGCGATGAATTTTTCATGATGTTGAATTTTCCCACGGTGAATTGTTGGTGGTGAATTTTCCATTGATGAATTGTTGTATGTGAATTTTTCTAGAGCCATAGAAATGCAATTATTTCTCATGACATCATCATGTAAGAGAAATAAGAATACTCATTATGAAAGAACATCTAATAATCTATTATAAAATTTAAATTTGGTGTAAATTAGAAAATAAAAATGATTAAGATCTAAAAATTAAATTCTTAAATCAAATCCTAAATAAAATAACCTTGGGTGCTGTGAGATCATTTAGGATCCCCAAAATATGTAAGGAAATAAATCAAACATAAATAAGTACTTCTAGGATAAATTAATTAAGGTATATTAATTTAAGAAATTAATCTATATTTAATTAAGTTTGATAAGTTGATTAATTAATCTACATTAATTTCAAAACATACCCTATAAATAAACAAGTGTACTTAGCTGGAAAATAGAAAAATATTCAAGACGATGGGTAGCTCCTCTAGTGATGGCGATGGTGGTGGCATTTTTTCAAATTCGGATGAGGCTGGAAATTTGGAAGAGCCTCTTGGCAGTAATGGCGGTCGGTGTGTTGATGGGAGGGTGATGTTAGGCGGGGCCCTTGCTGTAGGTAAGCTATGTGGGTCCCCTTTTGTTGGTAATGTTCTTTTGCTCAGGAAAGAGGCTTCAAAGAGTGTGTGTTTGTCGCATTCTGCAATGCCTAACTCTAGAAAATTGGTACCTGGCTTTGAAAAGTTAGGGAACGAGCTGTCTTTGAATGGAAGTGATGGGACTCCTAATTTTGAGGGTTTTGAGTCTGACAAGGTTTGGTCAAATTTGTTTGGCCTAAAGGAAAAAGTACCTCCCTTTCGGTGCCCTTTGTTGCAAATAAAAAGATTGGAGAGTACTCTGTTTCGGTCCTAGACTGTATTGTTGATAAAACAATGTCAAATATGGAATCGGCATTGTTGGGTAAATTTGTTGGTCCTCAACCTCACATTGAGCTGGTCTGTAAGTTTACTGTTAATCATTGGAAACCTAAAGGACAAGTTGATGTACTTGCTATGGCTAAAGGTTTCTTCTCTTTCTCCTTCAGCTGTGAGGAAGATCTGGTGTTGACATTGACAGGTGGCCCTTGGTTCCTTGGAAAGTCCTCATTGATGCTTAAGAAGTGGGGGACGGGTTTTAATCTAGACTTGTGCTCCTTCTCGGCTGCTTCAGTTTGGGTTAGAGTGCCTTGGAGTTTTGGGATGAGGAGGTGTTTAAAGGGATTTCTAGTATGTTTGGTTATTTGTTGTTGATTGACCAAATGACTGCTTCTAGGAAACAATTGGTTTATGATATATTTTGCGTGAATATTGAGCAAACAACGGACCTCCTTTTGGGGGTGTGGGAGCAATCGGTTGAATTTGAGATGAATCCCTTTGCTTTCTTTCACTGTAAAAAAGTTAGACACTGGGCTAAAAGGTGTCCTCTTAAAGTTCCTAAGAAAATAACTAAACAATGGAAGGAGGTGGAGAAACCTCTTGTTAAAGAAGCAGATTCAGTTCTTGCTTAGGAGGTGGTGGTAGACCCACTTGCCCAAATGGAGGTGCCTGTTGGTGAGCCCCCCATGGTGACTTCAGAGGAGATGATTTTGGATGAGGGGGAACATGTTTTTGTTGGTCAACCTACATAGGGAGAAATGTTTCAGGACATGGGTCTTAATGATAATGTATGCTTTTCCCTTGGTTTTGTTGATAATAGTTTTGTAGTGTTTAAGGAAAAAACTTTTGTGTTAGTTATTGTTGGTTGTCCCCATGGGAGGGGTGTTTTCTTAGTATGATGTCAAATACTAAGGGACTAGAGTTAAAGCATGATGTTAAGGAGTTTGAGGAGTTGGATGAAGTGGATAATCCACCCTATACTCAAGTTCCTGGCTAGAATAGGAAGAAACATTCTCCTTCGCAAGGAGTTGTGATGAGGAATAGGCAAAGGTTAGACTATGGGTCTGAACCAAGGGGTAGAGGCTAACATCTTGCTAATGCAACTAGGGAGAAGGAGAGCTGGATAGATATTGTTCATGGTACACAAAGAACTCTGCTGGAGATGTGCTCTAAGAGCACAGTCCATAAATCATCATGAAGATAATCTCTTGGAATATGAGGGGTTTAAATCACCCTCATAAGCATGATCTCTTGGCTAATTTGGAAAGAGATCATTGTCTTGATAATGTTATTCAAGAAACTAAAATGGGAATGGATAAACTTTCTAGATTGAAATTCAATCTCTTTAAGGATTGTGGGATGCATTATTCTAAGGCATCTGGTGCTTCTGGAGGGATAGTGACCTTTTGGAATCTTCAAGTTATTAGAGGGGTGGAGATGATGAATGATAGTGATCATGTGGCCACTTCCTTTTTTGTGATAGTAAGCAGCAGTCGTGAATCATGTGGTTGAAAAGTGAGTATAGAAAAACTAAGTTTCTCCATATGTCTACATTGAAACACAGAGGCTCTAACATGATAAATCTAATTAATTATAATAATGAAGCCTCAGAGAAGGATGTTGATCTACAGAATGTTGTGGCCTCTTATTTTCCTCATTTGTTGTTGATAGAGGGAGAGCTTGATTGGGCTTGTCAAGAGGATATTTTGAGAGATATTGTATGGTTAGTGGATGATGAGATGAATCGACAACTTGTTTTTATTCCTTTGGTAGAAGAAATTCGGTATACTATTTTCTCCTTCGAAGGTAATAAGGCTCTAGGCCCTGATGGCTTTCCCATGTTTTTCTTTCAGTCTTTTTGGGAAATTATTGCAAAATATGTTATTGTGGATACTGAGGAGTTTTTCAGGTCAGGTACTCTTCTAAAGGAAGTGAATATCTCTTTTATTGTTCTAGTTCCCAAAAAGTTAGGGGTTGCGTCCTTTGAGGAGTTTTGTCCTATTAGTTTGGGGTGATCCCACAAAGTTGGTTTACAATTTCTCGGAGATTTTGATTTTTGCTAAAATCACATATTTTTAGAAAATATAATGATTTAAGCCTTAAAAAAGTTCCATTAAAATAATTGCAATTGAAGAGGGTTTGATCAAACTACCTTAGATCAAACCCCCTTGGATAGAACCCCACTACTTTTAAACCATGCCAATAATGGAGTCTCCTTTACACCTATCAAAATGTTGATAAAAAACCACTTTTGATTTACCTTTTGGGGGATCAAATGAATTTATTAAGAATTTATTTTTTGCAAGTATGTAGTCCTTATTTTAAGCTTCCCAAAAAGTATAATTTTAAATAAATTTAATTTTATTATTATATTTACTTTTTATTTATTTTGAATGTAGGTTTTCCACCGAAAATCAAGCTCTCTATTCTGCACATATGGTAAAATAGCAAATTATCAAAAAAAAGAATGAAAAATATGGGTGCACTAGATATTGAAGTCCTTGATCCAAGAAAAAAATAAAATTGAATTTTTATACATAGAAAAAAAGTTACGCATTATACGGTCGTGCTATATCTGAATTGTAATTGGTTTGACTTCAAAACTTGATTAAAGAAAAAATATTCAATAAAAAAATATCTAACAATGTGGAAGCACTAGATATCAGAGTTACAAATCTAAATTTGAAAGAATTAGAATTTTGGGTATGTGCAGGATTATGATGGGCCAAAAAGTGGCAATATGATGGGTATGTGGCTGATGACTTTTTTTACCCAAAATTGATGAAATGAAAAGGGTTTTAAAAGGAGATTCTTAGCTTTCCACCAATATAAATTATGCTTTACTTTGAATTTAATAAGTAATTATTATTCATTTTCTATTCAAATTATGACTAAAGTCTGATTGATAGGCTGATTGAAAAAACATCTATAGCTTTTAAACAGTATCACATTTTTTGAATCTAAAAATGCTTTGCATACTATAGGATTAAAAAAGAAAAATTGAATTTCATGAAGTTTTGACCAAGTTAAGGTGGTTAGACATACAAATTTTTATATTTTTAAAATTTGTAATAAAAATTCATAATTAATTATTTACTTGGAAAAAAATTACAAAAAATATTCATCACATCGGACATGAGTCCTCTACTTATATATAAAATCTTATAAAAAATTATCATTTTATTGTGGTTAGGGTGGTCAGATAGACACCTACTTATTTTTTCCCTAAAATTTAAGTACTACTACAATGAAATTTCAAATTTTCACCAAATAGATTTCTTTTCTTTGTAAACAAACATAGTAGTTTAGAAAATACATTCAATTTTATACAGATTCTATTCTTACATATTTTTGAAATAAAATAGATAACTTATTCAATTTTTTACATCAAGTTGCCTAAATCTGATTTTTCTAAATTTTTTGCCACTTAAGGGCCTGTTTTTTCCATGATGATCCTGCACATACCCTTTTATCCTTCATGGAAAAAAAATTATGCATTATATGGTGAGTGTCACTTTTTTAAAATATTGTTTTCTAGAAAAAAATAGTTTTAGAGGGAGATGGAAAAGGAAATGCAATTTGATTCCAAAAATTTTGAAAAAAATATATTTAGAATCTACATAAAAAATTTCATGAAACTCTAGTTTGCATCATCTTCAAATTCCTCACAGTTTAGCCGCTATAGGTGCCTGAAAGTGAAGATTTAGTTTTAAAAAATTATTTCAATGTCCAGTTTGGCAAAAAATTGTAAACCACTATTGTAGGATCACCCTTTGTGTAATTATATCTATAAGATCTTCTCCAAGGTCCTAGTGTTGAGGTTGAAAAAAACTTGCCTCTCATCATCTCTCCTCAGTAGAATGGTTTTGTGGCTAGTAGGTAGATTATGGATTCTATTCTTATTGTTCATGAGAATATTCATTCTCTTACTGTTAACAAACAGGCTAGGTTTATCCTCAAACTTGACTTACTTAAAGCCTATGATAGAGTGGAATGGGGTTTTTTTGGCTAAAATTCTTGTGTCCTTTGGTTTTGGTGAGAGATTGGTGGCTTTGGTGCATCAACTTATTTCTACCCCAAGGTTTTCGGTGCTCATCAATGGTTCTCCCTCTCTTCTTTTTGATTGCTCCGGGGGCCTTCGACAAGGGGATCATATCTCTCCATTTTGTTTATCATTATGGTTGAGTGTTTGGGATGTCTTATTCAAAGATTTGTCAATTTTGGTCTTATGTCCAGTTTAGCTCTGTCTTTTGCTAACCTTGCTTGTTCTCATCAACAATTTGTGGACGGCTTTCTCTTTCTTAGGCAAGCTATTATTAAGGAAGCTAAGGCTATTAAACATATTTTGTAGATGTATAAGGCTGCTTCTGGGCAAAAGGTTAGTCTCTGGAAGAGTGTGCTTTGCTTTTTTAATACCCCACTTGATAGACATAATAGGATTGTTCAAATTTTGTAGTGTGAAATTGGTGAACTTCCGGCCTCCTACTTGGGGCTTCCTCTCAGCTCTAAGGATCCCAATTATTTATGGAGGAGTTTGATTGATAAATTTAATTCTAAATTGGCTGGGTGGAAGGGGGCTTTGTTGAGCCAAGATGGAAAAGTATAGCTGATCAAATCCACCTTTCAGAACATTCTAGTTTATGCCCTTAGTATTTTTCATATGCCGAGGAAATTTGTGGATATTTTGGAGGGAATTTAGAAAAAATTCTTGTGGACCAATGTTGAAGATAAGAAAAGAACTCATCTGGTTGCTTGGGATGATGTTTGTCAGCCTAAAAGGGCTGGTGGACTTGGAATTCACAAAATCTGAATGTTCAACATAGCCTTATTGGGGAAATAGTTATGGAACCTTTTGGAGGCTACAAGTGAGTGGGTGAAGATTGTGTGGAGTAAATACCTTTATGGTGATGTTGTGATTAGAGGTTTTTTATCTCAAGAGTTTGTTCCCTCGAATGGTTTGTGCTTTGGAATTGTATGTTAAAGGCTCAAAGTCTTATTGCTAAGGGTCTCTTTTGGGAGCTGGGCAATGAGAAGATTATTTTTTTATGGGATGATAATTGGTTGGGTAATGGGCCTCTTAAGGATGTTCCTTGGGCTAGTCCCTTTATGGACCTTCATTTGTGATAGTTTGGTAGATTTGTTGCTGATTATATTGAAGGAGGTCACTGGAGGAAGTTGCATGAGGTGGATTTGGGTTCAGAAGGCTTATATAGAGCTGTCTCCTTGGTTCATATCCCTACTACCCCCTCTCTAGATAAGTTAGTTTGGAAACCATCCTTTGTAGGGTAATTTTTTTGTTGCTTCAACTTTTCATATGAGTGATTCTTTTATTGGCCTACCTCCTTTTTGGGCTTCTGTTTGGCCTTCTAGGATGATCCCCAAGATCAATAGTTTCTTTTGGCTCTTTTGTCAAAATAAATTCTTACCACTGATAACTTGATTAAAAGAGGTTTTGTTATGCCCAATAGATGCTTTCTTTGTGAAAAGAAAGCAGAAAATACTTGTCATTTGATGATTGGATGTAGTTATGTTGGAGTGATATGGAACCATTTGCTTTTGTTGTGGAATCTTAGTTGGCTCTTCACGGGATCTATAAAACAATTTTTTAGTTAGACTATGTGCTTTCAAGATGGAGGACGAGGCTGCAAATCACCATGACTCCAAGAAGAAAAAAATTAAACCAATTGTCACGAAGTACCATGAATACATGCAAAGAGTAAAGGCACAAGAGCATTACTGGAGCAGTAAGAGGTGGAAATATTTGGAAGCGAAAGAGTCAGAGGTAGGACCATTGATTAGTTTTAGTTGTTATGTTATTTTCTTTAATTTGGCTCTCTTTATACTTCTAAGTAGGCCTTGAAATAGGGGTGGTCGACTCCCCTTCATTCCTCTAAAAATTGGCCTACTCGGTCTGCTTCCTCCTCGAACAGATCGCACATATTTCAAGATAGTTCTTGTGACTCAGGGAGATGGGATGGAACAAAAGGCTCCTGCTCAGCCATCAAAAATTCCATCACAACTATTTTTGGTGGAGAGAAGACTCCTGGATGGGAGTAGGAGGGAGAGATTGAGAGGAGGTTGGAGTAATAGCAGGGGGAGCCAGCTCTAATGCCTCGGCAGTGGGCCACCTCTTCCCATTCACTACTTTAGGAGTAGGAGTGGTAGGAGGCCACAAAGGTTGAGACATAAAGGATTCCCATGTGGAACCTTCCTTCTACCATGTAGGTAGGGCCAAGGTCTAGGGGGAAAAGTAGGAAGGTCGGATATCTAAATCTTGGCTTTATGCCAAGTAGGTACCATCATATTTCTTATTCAAAATCAAAGAGTAGCCATAAAAAAATCCTCTTTAGAAAGAGAGAAAATGTGTCACCCTTACGATGTGCAGGCCTCTATTTTCCCTTTCGAGGGGAGGCAACTTGTTACTGCACTACCAAAGGAGTCACTTTTGGTTGTCCTTTTCCCTTTGTTTTGTACTTTATGTAATTTTGGTAAAGCAAGTCTGTTTTAGGAGGAAACAAACTGACTGAGGTGGTCTAGAAATGATCTAATGAATAACCCCCATGGGATGCCAATGACTGGTATCTAGTGTCATGCACAACGTGGATGACACCTTTGTGGGAGAACTTTAAACATTTATGAATAACAAAAGTGATTACATTCATGGAAGCTAGCCACGTGGATGCCCAACTTCACCCTGAAGAGATTAGATTCTAGAATAATGTCAAAAGATGTATCCATTGCCTTAGGTCTCACTAGGATGAAAAGAGTTATAGAACCATATGGCTTAAGAGAGAGACCATCATGCATACGTATGGTAGAATTAGTTTCTTCATATTCCTCCTCTATAATGAATTTAACCATAATGTCTCCTCAGTAATAAAATTTACTCGAATCATGGGATCAACTAGGACTCCTATCACAATGTTTCCATTGAGACAAGTAGGAATGTATAGAGGAGAGGGCTTATTATTCAAAGACAAGTTTTGTGAGGTGAATGTCACATCTTGGAAAGTAGTTATTGGTTATAGGAGAGGAGTAACCAAGACCATGTTAACATACATCGATGGTTGAGGGGAAGCATTTGAGGGGCCAATAATCAAGTTTGTAGAATGAGATGGAAATGGGTCTATCTAAATCTACAACTCACTATTGGCATTCATTACCAATTTATTTGCATTTTGTTTCTTCCCATTGAGATGGATGGTACCATCATCGATATGATCCTATACCTCATGATGCAGGTGCATACAACACTTGGTATCATGCTCATTGACATGATGGTATTGGAAAAAAGCATTCACATCATACCAATCAGGATAAGGTTCCTTTAGAGGTCGAGGGTTTTCCAAAGTTATGATCTTATTGTTCAATATTTTTTTTTGAATGGATGAATAAGATTCTGCTAACTTCGTAAACTTTTGGTTGTGTCTAAGGCCATGATCATTAGTTGTGGTGACTACATTTGCAATAGCCATTCCTTTTCTTGAGATGGACACAATAGACTTTCCTTTTGAATGGGAGTGCGAGGAATATCCCATGAACTAAACTACCATTTACTAATACTCTCACAATACGACACAGAGATGTGAAAAGGAAGGGTATTTCATTAGGGAAAACTTCTCCTACCAGGCTTGCTACAGGTTTCCTATGAACACCATTTTCACATCAGAGTCGAGGAGTGGGTATGAGATTGATGAAAAATGTGCTTGATATCATGCTATGAAGGTAGTTATCTTTTCATTATCTCCACATAATACAAGATTCGAGAAGGTCATCTTCAAATTGATGTTAGCCTTGAACTAACAGAGAAACTGATTGATGAGTTGATCAAATGAGAATATGGAGTTATTAGGAAAGGAAGAGTACCACTCGAGTGTTGTGTCCTTGAGAGATTGGGGGAAGAGTTTTACCATCAAAGCATCGTGATGACTTGAAATCTGTACACATGGTGTTGAAGGCTGACACATGTGTCTACAAATACCCTTTACCAAGATACTTTTCAAATGTAGAAATTTCCATTCCCTGAGGGAAAGGAGTATTAAAAATTTCCATGGAAAGTGGACTATGTTTGAAGAAAGGCTAGAAGATATGTTGGGTAGAGGCTTGAGAGAGGCTCGCCAACTAGTTTTGGATTTGACCCATGTTCTGAAGAAGAGCATTCAGAACAGGGTCAGAGGATGACAAAGGCCCAGTGGAACCTCTAGAACCACCACCACCAGAGCCACCTCTAGAGCCATCGCTAGAGCCACCACCACTAGTAATACCTCCACCAGAGCGTCCTCCATTTCTAAAGCCACTACCATGACATCCACTGGAGCCACCTTTGTTAGTTCCACCCCTTCTACCAATGTTGTGACCACTCATTCCACCAAAGTCCCCACTGCCAAGGGCAATAGGAGGGTTGAAGCTGAAACCAAGGGGTATACTACTTGCCTTGATAGTAGGGGGATTTTGAGAAGCATAGGAAAGTCTAATCAAATTTTCTATTTCAGCCATGCATATAGACATTGTAGGCATCAAGATGCCTATTTATCTCTCATATGAATCAAGTACCTCTCCCAGGGTAGTACCTGATCTAGTCTTATACGAGGGGATATAGTCTTCAGTTAGATTAGTAAGGAAATGTAAGAACTAGGAAATCTATGCATGTTTGATCCTTTCTTAATAGATTCCTCACCTTGCTAGCAAGTGTAGCAGATCTAGCCATGTTTAGAGCTTTCTCTAAATGATTTACAAGGTCTAACAATTTATTATCCAATGCCAAAAGGTTTTCCACAAGGATATGCACAACATCATCCTCATTCATAGATGAAGCCATAGGGGAAACTGGAGGGGTATGAGTATGAGTGGTCTTGTCTATGAAACCTATCTCGTTTGTAAAACTTATAGGAAAACTAGTGGTAATGCCAGTAGCCAGACCAGTAGAAAAACTAAAGGTGAAAATAGAAGTGACCTTCAAATTTTCCATTGGTAGGTGTCACAAATTTCTCCTAACAATGTACTTGAAAGTTTTGGACTAGGTTGGGATGCTCATAAACCTCCACAACACTCAAATTTACAATAGTCACTAGGTGTGAGGAAAATTATGAACATAAATAAATGGATAAATGTTGTTCACATTGGTTTCACCAAAATGTAAGGTAGGGGGACTAACCACGCCAAGGCCCTATGTTATGAAGAGCCAAGAGTGGGTGTTACCTTATCTTACCTCAAGGTAAAGGGTGTTTAAGGCAAGGATAAAGAATGAATAGCACTCTCAAGTGCTTTTATCACTCTACATATTCAAAAACCTAAATGGGGCTAGACAAGTTGGTTTCTGGAATTCAAACTACACCCCAGATAGCTCTCTACCCAAGGACAACATGGGTCAAGGATGACAACATGATGCACTGGCATCTCTTTGGTGCACTGGCATTCGTACAACTAGAAAGTGAGAAGTGCAGTGTAAAACAATAGAAAGCCTACTAACAGTCTAGCTAAGTTTATCAAAATGAACAAAATGATAAAGAGAAATAACTATATAATTGGTAAAAAAGGTAGATGAAAGTAAGGGCGACAAAGATCATCTCATTGAGGCTCTAGTTTTCCAGCGATTTCCACATGCACATTCACCTACACATAGCGAAGAGAGGGGAAAATGTTGGGATTTTATGGGTTTTCCTTAGTCAAACCCCCACTTTGGTGTTTCCACCTCCATGGATAGGCAAGAAAGCCACAAAGTAGAAAATGTGATAAAGAGAACAAAGGAAAGAAACTGAATTGATAAAAAATGCACTATGCTACATTAACTGACAAGCAATATCGCCTTCCAAATCAAGGTGCTCTCAAGCACGTAGAGGAGGCCAAAAGCTTGGTAAGGTCTACACTTCCACAACAATGAAGAAGCAGTCCCTTAGGACACCAAGTCATAACTCCAATGTTGGAAAAAGTGTAGGAAGATGGATGGAATTGCTTAATGAAGAATGTTGTGAAAGTGCTAAGAGAATGAATTTGAATGCACAAGAGTTCAATAATTGCTAAAGAGATGCTAAAAAGATGGATTGAATTAGCAAGATAGACATTTCAAGATCAAAATGAGAGGGAAAGAGCCACTTTTAGGCTAGCTGGTCGACATAGAGGCATTACGCTTCATGACCAATGGAGAAAGTAATGTACCTACAAACACTAGAGGTAGGTATTTTTCAGGGATGGTAATGTGATGTACAAATGTCTGCATGTCGCTCTTGCATCCCCAACAAATATTCCCCCATTGACATAAAACATAGGTGCTAAGTGGATGCATTTTGAATGGGCGATGTGGAATTTCACATTTGGGTTTTATTTTCTAAGGTGAGGGGATGCAAAAGGGTAATTTACATAAGGGGTGGAAATTCACTCCTATACACATAGAAATGGGCATCCAACAAATTCATCATCAACAATTCATTGATGGAAAATTCACTGCTAGCAATTTATCGTGTAAAAATTCACCGCCGTGACAAATTCATCACCAACTAAAATTCACCGCTAGCAATTCATTGTAGGGAATATTAACCACATTAATATTTTTTAATATATATAATTTTCACATCGATTACAATTTATTGACAATTTTATTTTTAATTATTGGTGTTTATTGCCCATAGTAATTTCTATTCATCTCAATAGTAATTATTGATTTATTGAGATACCCATTATTTTTTACATGTTTATTTAGATACCCCGTAAATAATAATTGTATACCTCTCTAATTGTTAATTGATGTATTGAGATGATTTATTTTTGTGTTAGGTTTGGTTCATATAATTTCTATTCATCTCTTTTATTTATTTTTATTGTCATAAATCAAATTATTCTTTTGCAAAAAAACCAAAAGTTTTTGAAATATATATTAAAAAATATTAATGGCGATTAATTTTCTATGGCGGTGAATTTTATTTGGTGATGAATTTGTCATGATGTTGAATTTCCCCACAATGAATTGTTGGTGGTGATTATAAAATTTAAATTTGATGTAAATTAGAAAATAAAAATGATTAAGATCTAAAAATTAAATTCTTAAATCAAACGCTAAATAAAAAAACCTTGGGAGGTGTGAGATCATTTATGATCCCAAAAATATGTAAGGAAATAAATCACACATAAATAAGTACTTGTAGGATAAATTAATTAATTTATATTAATTTAAGAAACTAATCTATATTTAATTAAGTTCAATAAGTTAATTAATCTACATTAATTTAAAAAAATACCCTATAAATCACACATAAATGGTGGTTGGTGTGCTGATGGAGGGTGATGTTAGGTGGGGACCTTGCTGCAGGTAAGTTGTGTGGGTCCCCTTTTGTGGCTAATGTTCTTTTGGAAAGGAAAGAGGCTTCGAAGAGTGTGTGTTCATCGCATTCCCTGATGCCTGGCTCTAAAAAAGTGGTACTTGGCTCTAAAAAGTTAAGGAATGACCTATCTTTGGATGGAAGTGATGGGACTCCTAATGTTGAGGGTTTTGAGTCTGACAAGGTCTAGTCAAATTTGTTTTCCCTAAAGGAAAAAGTACCTCCCCTCTGGTGCTGTTTTTTGCAAATAAAAAGACTAGGGAGTACTCTGTTTCAGTCCTAAACTGTATTGTTGATAAAGAATGTCAAATATGGAATTGGCATTGTTGGGTAAATTTGTTGATCATCCGCCTCACATTGAGCTGGTCTATAAGTTTACTATTAATCATTGGAAACCTAAGGAACAAGTTGATGTGGATACTATGGCTAAAGTTTTCTTCTCTTTCTCCTTTAGTTGTGAGGAAGATTTGGTGTTGACACTGACTTGTGATCCTTCTCGACTGCTCTGGTTTGGGTTAGAGTGCCTGGCTTCCCATTGGAGTTTTGGGATGAGGAGGTGTTTAAAGGGATTGCTAGTAAGTTTGGTTGTTTGTTGTCGATTGACCAAATGACTGCTTCTAGGAAATGATTGGTTTATGATAGATTTTGCATGAATGTTGAGCAATTAGCGGACCTATTGGCTTTGGTTAAGATTAATTCTTAGTTGGGGGTGTGGGAGCAATAGGTTGAATTTGAGATGAATCCCTTTGCTTGCTTTCACTGTAAAAGAGTTGGACACTGGGCTAAACAGTGTCCTCTTAAAGTTGCTAAGCAAATAACTAAACAATGGAAGGAGGTGGAGAAACCTCCCATTAAAGAAGCGGATTTGGTTCCTGCTTAGGAGGTGGTGATAGACCCACCTGCCCAAATGGAGGTGCTTGTTGGTGAGCCCCCCATGGTGAATTCAGAGGAGATTATTTTGGATGAGGGGGAATGGTGTTGGTTGGTTATCCTGCTTAGGGAGAAATTTTTCAGGATGTGGGTCTTAATGATAATGTATCCTTTTCCCCTGGTTTTGTTGATAATAGTTCTGTGGTGTCTAAGGAAAATCCTTTTGTGTTAGTTGTTGCTAGTTTGTCCCATGGGGGGTTGTTTTCTTAGTATGATGTCAAATATTGGTGGACTAGAGTTAAAGCATGATGTTAAGGAGGTTGAGGAGTTGGATGAAATGAATAATCCACCCTATACTCAAGCTCATGGCCAGAATAGGAAGAAACATTATCCTTTTCCAGGAGTTGTGATAAGGAATAGGAAAAGGTCAAACTGTGGGTCTAAATCGAGGGGTAGAGGATGGCCTCCTGCTAATGCAAATAGGGAGGAGAGCTGGATAGATATTGTTCATGGTACATAGAGAACTCTGCTGGAGATGTGCTCTAAGAGCATAGTCCATAAATCGTCATGAAGATAATATCCTAGAATATGAGGGGTTTAAATCACCCTCATAAGCATGATCTCTTGGCTAATTTGGTAAGAGATCATCATCCTAATATTGTTCTTATTCAATAAATTAAAATGGGAATGGATAAACTATCTAGATTGAAATTAAAGCTCTTTAAGGATTGTGGGATGCATTATTCTAAGGCAGTTGGTGCTTCTAGAGGGATAGTGACCTTTTGGAATCTTCAGGTTATTAGAGCCTCTAAAATGATAAATCTAATTAATTATAATAGTGAAGCCTTGGAGAAGGATGTTGATCTATAGAATGTTGCAGCCTCCTATTTTTCTCATTTTTTGTCAATGGAGGGAGAGCTTGATCGGGCTTGTCAAGAGGATATTTTGACAGATATTCCATGGTTGGCGGATGATGAGATGAATCGACAGCTGGTTTGTATTCCTTTGGTGGAAGAAATTTGGTGTGTTGTTTTCTCCTTCAAAGGTAATAAGGCTCCAGGCCCTGATGGCTTTCCCATGTTTTTCTTTCAGTCTTTTTGGGAAATTATTGTAAAATATGTTGTTGTGACTACTGAGGATTTTTTCAAGTTAGGTGCCCTTCTAATGGAAGTTAATTTCTCTTTTATTGTTATGATTCACAAAAATTCATGGGTTGCATCCTTTAAGGAGTTCTGTCCTATTAGTTTGTGTAATTATATCTATAAGATCTTCTCCAAGGTCCTTGTGTTGAGGTGGCAAAAAATACATTAATTAAGTTTGATAAGTAAATTAATCTACATTAATTTTAAAAAATACCCTATAAATAAACAAGTGTACTTAGCTTAAAAATAGAAAAATATTCAAGACGATGGGTAGCTCCTCTAGCGGTGGTGATGGTGGTGGTATTTTTTCAAATTTGGATGAGGTAGGAAATCTGGAAGAGCCTCTTGGTGGTAATGGCAGTCACTATGTTGATGGGAGGGTGATGTCAGGTAGGGCCCTTGCTACACATAAGCTATGTGGGTCTCCTTTTGTGGCTAACATTCTTTTGGAAAGGAAAGAGGCTTTGAAGAGTGTGTGTTCATCACATTCCCCGGTGCCTGGCTTTGAAAAGTCAAGGAATGGCCTATATTTGAATGGAAGTGATGGGACTCCTAATGTTGAGGGTTTTGAGTTTCACAAGGTCTGGTAATATTTGTTTGGCTCTAAGCCTAAAGGAAAAAATACCTCCCCTCTACTTCCCTTTGTTGCAAATAAAAAGATTAGGGAGTACTTTTTTTCCATCCCAGACTGTATTACTGATAAAAGAATGTCAAATATGGAATTGGCGGTGTTGGATAAGTTTGTTGGTCCTTGGCCTCACATTGATTTGGTCCATAAGTTTACTGTTAATCATTGGAAACCTAAGGGACAAGTTGATGTGGCTGCTATGGCTAATGGTTTCTTCTCTTTCTCCTTCAGCTATGAGGAAGATTTGGTGTTGGCACTGATGGGTGGCCCTTGGTTCCTTGGAAAGTCCTCATTGATGCTTAAGAAGTGGTGGAGGAGATTTAATCCAGAGTTTTGCTCCTTTTCAGCTGCTCCAGTTTGGGTTAGACTGCTTGGCCTCTTGTTGGAGTTTTGGGATGAGGAGGTGTTTAAAGGGATTGCCAGTACGTTTGGTTGTTTGTTGTCGATTGACCAAATGATTTATTCTAGGAAACGACTAGTTTAGGCTAGATTTTGTGTGAATGTTGAGTAATTAGTGGACCTATCAGCTCTTGTTAAGATTAATTCTAAGTTGGGGGTGTGGGAGCAGTCGGTTGAATTTGAGACAAATCCCTTTGCTTTCTTTAATTGTAAAAAATTTGGACACTGGGCTAAAAAGTGTCCTCTTAAAGTTCCTAAGCAAATAACTAAACAATGGAAGGAGGTGGAGAAACCTCCCATTAAAGAAGCGGATTCAGTTCCTGCTCAGGAGGTGGTGGCGGACCCACCTGCCCATATGGAGGTGCCTATTGGTGAGCCCCCCATGGTGACTTCAGAGGAGATGATTTTGGATGAGGGAGAATAGGTGTTGGCTGGTCAACCTACCTAGGGAGAAATGTTTCAGGACATGGGTCTTAATGATAAGGTATGCTTGTCCCCTAGTTTTGTTGATAATAGATCTATGGTGTCTAAGGAAAATCCTTCTGTGTTAGTTGTTGTTGGTTCTTTCGATGGGGGGGAGTTTTCTTAGTATGATGTCAAATACTAAGGGACTAGAGTTAAAGCATGATGTTAAGGAGGTTGAGGAGCTAGAGGAAGTGGATAATTTTCCCTATAGTCAAGTTCCTGGCCAGAACAGGAAGAAACATTCTCCTTTGCCAAGATTTGTGATGAGGAATAGGTGAAGGTCAGATTGTGGGTTTGAACTGAGGGGTGGAGGCTGACCTCCTGCTAATGCGACTAGGGAGAAGGAGAGTTGGATAGATATTGCTGATGGTATGTAAAGAACTTTGCCAGAGATGTGCTCTAAGAGCATAGTCCATAGCTCCTCATGAAGATAATCTCTTGGAATATGAGGGGTTTAAATCACCCTCATAAGCATGATCTCTTGGCTAATTTGGTAAGAGATCATTGTCCTCATATTGTTCTTATTCAAGAAACTTGAATGGGAATGGATAAACTTTCTAGATTGAAATTAAAGCTCTTCAAGGACTGTGGGATGCATTGTTCTGAGGTGGCTGGTGCTTTTGGAGGGATAATGAGTTTTTGGAATCTTCAGGTTATCAGAAGGGTGGAGAAGATGAATGATAGTAATAATGTGGTCATTTCCTTTTTCCATCTGCATGATAAGTTCTCCTAGACTTTGTCTAATATCTATGCTCCTAATTGTAAGTGGGATAGAAAAAGGCTCTGGGAAGGTCTGGCTTCTTTTAAAGCTTCTTATAATGTGGAGAACTAGCTGGTTATTGTTGATTTCAATAATTTGTTACATGATGTTGATAAGTTGGGTGGTTTGTAGAATGTGGATGATAACCAATTTGATCTTATGCAGTTTATTAATGACTCGACTCTTCTTGATCTAGATTTTAAAGGGGTTTCCTATACCTGGTCGAGTAGGCATGCTAGGAATTCCCTTATTCAAGTTAGGTTGGATCATGCTCTTTTGAATCTTGAGTGGTTGGCCTACTATTCTTTCTCTCTTTCAACCCTTACCAGAGTGGGTTCAGATCACTTCCCTTTGGCTTTGTTAGTGGACTTGTTGGGTGGTAAGAAGAACTTTCCTTTTAGGTTTGAGAAAATGTGGATATGTCATTCAGATCTTGGCACTTTAATTAAGGATTGGTAGAGTATTAATGTCGATGGGTCAGCTATGTATAGAGTGGTCAAAAAATTGGCTAATGTTAAGCTTAATGTTAAGAAATGGAACCATACCTCATTTGGTCATATTTTCTTGGAAAAGGATGGGGTTTCCTGGGAGCTTAATTCTGTTCAGCAAGTTATTCAGATGTCTAGGTATGATTAGGATTTGATTTTGAAGGAAAATGTTTTTCTTTCTAAATTGCATAATATCATTGCTAAGGAGGAAATTTTTTGGAAGTAGTGGTCAAGGATCATGTGGTTGAAAAGTGGGGATAGAAATTCTAAGTTTTTCCATATTTCTATGCTGAAACACAGAGCCTCTAAAAGGATAAATTTGATTAATTATAATAATCAAGCCTCAGAGAAGGATGTTGATTTGCAGAATACTATGACCTCCTATTTTCCTCATTTGTTGTCAATGGACGGAGAGCTTGATCGTGCTTGTCAAGAGGATAGTTTGAGAGATATTCCACGGTTGGTGGATGATGAGATGAATCGACAGCTGGTTTATATTCCTTCAGCGAAAGAAATTCGGTGTGCTATTTTATCCTTCGAAGGTAATAAGGCTCTGAGCCCTGATAGTTTTCTCATGTTTTTCTTTCAGTATTTTTGCGAAATTATTGCAAAAGATGTTGTGGCTACCAAGGAGTTTTTCAGGTCAGGTTCTCTTCTAAAGGAAGTGAATTCCTCTTTTATTGTTTTGATTCCCAAAAAGTTGGGGCTACATCCTTTGAGGAGTTTCGTCCTATTAGTTTGTGAAATTCTATCTATAAGGTCTTCTCCAAGGTCCTGGCATTGAGGTTTTAAAAAATATTGTATCTCATCACCTCCCCTTAGTAGAATGGTTTTGTGGCTGGTAGGCAGATTCTGGATTCTATTCTTACTATTCATGAGAATATTCATTCTGTTACTATTAACAAGCAGGTTGTGTTTATCCTCAAACTAAGCTTAAAGCCTATGACAGAGTGGACTGGGGTTTTTTGGCTAAAATTCTTGTCCTTTGGTTTTGGGGAGAGATTGGTGGCTTTGGTGCATCAACTTATTTCAACCCTGAGTTTTTCGGTGCTCATCAATGTTTCTCCCTCTCCTCTTTTTGATTGCTCTAGGGGCCTTCAGCAAGGGGATCCTCTCTCTCCATTTTATTTTATCATTATGGTTGATTCTTTGGGATGTATTATTCAAAGATTTGTCAATTCTAGTCTTATGTCTGGGTTAGCTCTGTCTTTTGCTAACCGTGCTTGTTCTCATCAACAATTTGTGGATGACTCTCTCTTGCTCGAGAAGGCTATGATTAAGGAAGCTAAGGCTATTAAACAAATTTTTCAAATGTATGAGGCTGCTTTTGGTCAGGATGTTGGTCTCCAAAAGAGTGTGCTTTTCTTTTTTAATACCCCGCTTGATAGACAAAATATGATTGCTTGAATTTTGCAATGTCAAATTGGTGAACTTACTGCCTCCTACTTGGGGCTTCCTCTCTTCTCTAAGGATCCTAATTCTTTATGGAGGGCTATGATTGATAAATTTAATTCTAAATTGGCTAGGTGGAAGGGGGCTTTGTTGAACGAAGCTAGAAAAGTGCAGCTGATCAAATCCACCTTTCAAAACATTCTGGTTTATGCCCTTAGTCTTTTTCATATGCCGAGGAAAATTTTGGATATTTTGGAGGGAATTCAGAAAAAATATTGTGGACCAATGTTGAAGATAAGAAAAGAACTCATCTGGTTGCCTAGGATGATGTTTGTCAGCCTAAAATGCTGGTGGACTTGGAATTCAAAAAATTCGAATGTTCAACATAGCCTTATTGCTAAGAGTCTCTTTTGGTAGCTAGGCAATGGGAGGACTATTTTGTTATGGGATGATAATTGGTTGGGTAATGGGCCTCTTAAGGATGTTCCTTGGGCTAATCCCTCTCTAGGCAAGTTTTTTTGGAAACCTTCCTCTACGGGTAATTTTTCTATTGCTTTGTATTTTCATATGAGTGATTCCTTTACTGGTCTGCCTCCTTTTTGGGCCTATGTTTGGTCTTCTAGGTTGATCCCCAAGATCAAAGTTTTATTTTGGCTCTTTTGTTAGAATAAAATTCTTACCACTGATAACTTGATTAAAAGAGGTTTTGTTATGCCCAATAGATGCTTTCTTTTTGAAAAGGAAGCGGAAAATACTTGTCATTTGGTGATTGGGCGCAGTTATGTTGGAGTGATATGGAACCATGTGCTTTCATTATGGAATATTAGTTGGGTCTTCCCAGGATCTGTCAAAGATTTATGGTTCCAATGGGTTAGTCCTTCTTCTAATCCGACCTTGTAGATTTTATGGTCCCTTGTTTTACCTCATGTGATTTGGGGGGTGTAGTTGGAACATAATAATAGAATCTTCATAAATGTTGCTATTTCGGATTTAAATGTTTCCCATAAGATCAATGCGGCTATTAAAGAGAACTTCATTTTTTGGACTTATTTTTACATAGGTCAAAATATTAACCTGCTCTCCTCTAATATATCAATTGCTCGGAAGTGGAAGTTATTGTGTGATATATCTCTCCCTGTTTCCCCTTCCCCTGTGTCCAAAATTGTGCAGGAGGTGAATGATGGTAGCCAGAAATATAAAGTGTCGAGTGGGGACCCTTTTTTGGATAAGGGTGTCCCTTTAACCATGGATGGTGGTATTGATGGTGAAGCTTGTACTAGTGTTTTGGTTGCACTATCAAAACATGGTAGGGAAAGAGTTGTGGCTTCAGATAGGATGCAAAAAAGGAAGGCTGTCACTGAGGAAATTTCCAGCACCATGTGGATGTTGAAGACCCCCATTCTTGCGGGTAAAGGTAAGGATGTTTCTAAGCAGAGAGCTCCTCCTTGTACTCCCAATGAGGATGTCGCTATTGGTAAGCATATTGAGAATTTTGATAATGAGGAAATTGATGTGTTGGGTTCAGCCCGTGATTCTGCTAATGTTTTGTTTAAACTGTTTAAATGGTTTCTTCATGAGATCAATAGGACTAATATTAGAATAAGAGGTGTTGCTAGTAAGGCTAAGAATGTTTCTTTCCAAAGCCAAATTGATCATGTGATGGAGTATCTTAATTCTATTGCTTGTACTATTGTTGAGGAGACTACTAGTTTGAAAAAGAACCGGGAGAGCAGATTCTCTGCTCTTGAGGAAAAAATTAAGGATATTAGGAATGCTATTATGAAAAAAGGTGATGCTTCTACGAGTGTGGAAATTTCGGTCTCTGCTAAGGTTAGTCCTTCTATGATGAAAAAGAAAAAGAGTAACATTTCTATGGAGGATGCTATGGCTGGTGGCAAGCTGATGACTATGGATGGGGAAGGCAAGAAAGTTGTGGATAAAGGGTCTATTTGATTGATGATGTAAAGATTGGTGGGCTAGAGGTTTGTACCAAGAACAAAATGAAAGCTCAAGCTGGTGCTTCTATTGAGGCATCGTATTTTCTAGAGAACGTGCACAAGATGGCCGAGAATGAAATGGAAGTTGTGGAGATCCTGAATAAAATGTAGTGATGTTGTCTGGTCTCTGTACTTTTGGCTATTTTTTGGCTGCTTTTTTTATGTTGTTGGGTTGATTGTTGTGTAATGGTTTCTTCTTTTTTTATCAGCTACTCTCATTTGTTAAGGGTTTCAGGCCCCTTCAAAACCTGTCTTTTACCTTTAATCAAAACAAGTGTACTTAGCTCTAGGTTTGATGTTGAGGTATTCTATAATGGACAGTGTTATATGATTCATCCATGTGTTAGTGTTAAAAAAAATTCTCAAATTCATTGTGCATTGTTCTCGTTTATTTTTGCATTAGAATAGAAATGATCTCCACACCTAAGGATTTCAACTTCATACATGGATTTGATTTGTCAAAATATACACTTTTGAATCATGTTCACCTTCATATCTAGACTTGGAATAAAGACTAGAAGTGTTGGTGAACATCTTTGTGAATTTGTTAAACAAAGACCTTGTTGTGTTTAAAACCTCAATTTGATTTAATAACTTTTGAAATAATGATTAAACACATGTCAAACAATTATGCAATATGCTAAGACTATTCTCTAAAGATGATGAAAAGCATAACAAATCTTGTGTAATAGTTATACCTCTTGACATCTTGGATTCATCAAAAATGAAATAGGGTGGGCTTGTCCTTTTATAAAACATTTTAGTGCTCAAATATGAATTTTTCATGATCACATCTAAAAGAAAGCACTAGTCAAGAGGGGGTTGGCTTGGGGCAAACATTCATTTGAATTTTAAATGTTTAGAGGTCATTTTCATTCTATAGATTTAAACCATATTGATTTTTGTATGGATAGATTTGATTTTAATAAAGATATAAGTAACATAGAACACCATCAAATGTAAGAAGTCAAGTTTGATAAAAAAAATTAGATAATTTGTGAACTTTTACATAAATATATTATTTTTATATACTAATTATTAGTACTTCAACTCATTTTGTTATTTAGTTATTAATAAGTTGGTTTTGAACCAATTGAATACAATTATTTCTCTTGAATATAATAGTAAGATATTTATGTAAGCCTATGTCTTAAATTTAATATAGATATTTTAGATTTATTTAATAAATATAATAATCTACTTGTATTTAAGATAATGTGTGTCTAATTGAAATGTAATAGTAATCTACATAAATGATATCTAGTTTATTTTTAATAAATATAATTGAAATCTTCACTATAATGCATATAGATAAATTAAAATGTGATTTGAAGGAGATATTTTTGGTATTGTAACAAATTGTATTGTTTTATCAAGATCATAGTCTACTCTATAGTTAAAAGATGTGAGTATAAGATATCATTCTAACATTTGAAATCTATATAGTGGTTAAAATAGATAAATTTAAATGACCTTAAAATCATATGAAATATAGGCACTCGACAAATTAATAGCCAACAATTCATCTCAAAGGAAAATTCACCATCATGGAAAATTCAGTGATGAAAAATTCACCACCAAATTAATCGGATTCCTATATGAAAAAATATAGGCCCCCAACAAATTCATCGCCAACAATTCATCTTGAAGGAAAATTCATGGCCATGGAAAATTCGATGACCAAAAATTCACCCCCATCAGATGCCTATATTTCATATGAGTATAAGATATCATTCTGACATTTGAAATCTATATAGTGGTTAAAATAGATAAATTTAAACGTGCTAAGTAATTTCGAGTTATAAACCTTAAAATCATATGAAATATAGGTGACCAAAAATTCACCACCAAGTAAAATTCACCGCCAACAATTCACCAAGTTTTTGAAAAATGTGGTGAATTGCTAGCAGTGAATTTTACTTGGCGGTGAATTTTTC
Organism: Sequoia sempervirens; assembly: GCA_007258455.2. Classification (NCBI taxonomy): domain Eukaryota; kingdom Viridiplantae; phylum Streptophyta; class Pinopsida; order Cupressales; family Cupressaceae; genus Sequoia; species Sequoia sempervirens. Next base: position 29,984 of record VDFB02103913.1, on the reverse strand, counting down.
ATGAATTTTCCTTCAGTGAATTGCAAGTGATGAATTTTCCTAGAGCCGAAATATACACTATATTTTATTTTAAAAAATATATATTTTTTTGGCATATAATTTATACCAAAAAAGTTATTTATTTTGTGATGATCCTCTTATTTTTCTCTTATTGTTTTCTTTGCATTTTTCTTTTGACTCAAAATTTGTAAAGATCAATATATAAATATATATTTTATTTTACTTGTAATAACATTTTTTTTCATCTTTATATTTGAAAAATAAATATTAACTCTAAAAGGCTTTTGTGAACATGCTCCCACCATTATATTGCACCCCTTGTTGCCATTCTAGTTAGGTGTCTTGGAATCATTAATAAATTAGATAAAAATATTTGAATCATGACATGCAATTGTCAAATATAACATTGAAAGATAATGGAAAGGATATTTGTTAGCTATCTCACTGTGTTGTATTATCCTTGGAATTCATTGATGCATAACAGTGAAGAAAATTAAGTATTGAGTAATGATGAGTGGCAATTATAGTAAACCAAATCTACTATTATGTGATTCTCATCCATGATTCTAACTGGCTTCTATTATCTTTTCCTTTAATTTTAGTTCCATTCTTTGCACCTATAAAGTTTAAAAATGAGATGATATTCACCTACAACTCGAATACACAGTGGAATGTTGAAGAATACCTTTAACAAAAGCGTCAAAGTTCTATATTTTCTTATGCCTTAGTTGGAACCCTATTCTTTTTTTTCACATGATTGAAGATACAATGATGTAGTATGCCAAGGATTAAGACTGAGATAGTTTCTATTCATGAAAATGTTGGTGCAAACCTATGATCAAAAAATGATTTTCATGCTCTTGATTCTATGGTCTCTAATATGACACTAATGACCTCAATATTTGAGCTAAAATTATTTCTTTTTATGATTGAAAGGTTGGATGTAAACTAATTCAATCAAGGAGTCCAATTAAGGTATAATTCCATCTGGATCCTAGTTGATGAAAAAGTAGTATTTTTTGCTAGAATAAGTAAGCAACAAATTTATGAGTAGGGCATAGTTTCTTTGGGCATCTTGGACGCAGTCCAAAACAACTTATTATGAGATTTATAGAGATAAATAATCATTTAATCACTTGTAGCATGGTAATTCTATTGTTGATAATGTGCTAGAATTCATTTTTTGGGTAGAGGAGTGTTGTGAAGGTATTTATGTACCTTTTAGGTAGTTATTTATTTCCTAATAGGTTATGATTGTTACTTATTCTATTTTAGACAATGGCAAGGTAATGCACTATTACTAATAGTGATTATTTACTCAACCACATGGTCTTGATAGTTGATGTTCATAATCTAGAAGTTTTCTTTTGGTATTTTTATTTCTTGAAGGGGACCAAAAATATTTAAGAATTTTTTCATTCCATTTTGAGGGTTGACACTGTTATTTAACTCCATTGGAAGAGGAATTATTTATTTTCATCCATTGTTAGAGAAAATTGTAAATAAAAGTAGCTTATAGATTAGTGGTTTAACTCTAGTTACTAATTCAAGGTTTATAAAGGTTATAATTGGATGGATATTTATTTATATTTATCATATTTGACTAGTTATATTGAATCTTTGAGAGTAGCTACTCATCCTATTAATTTTTTTCCTTGGGATTTTGTAGGCCAAATCTTGGTGTTGTAAGACCATTTTCACGTGCATTATCTTTGTTTCCATGCTTTATAATACTTTGAAATAATGGTTGCATTACTTATGAATATCTCAAGAGGATTTGAAGGACTTCCTTTAACTTTTGACATTGTTTTGTATTGAAAAAGGTGAAGCTAAGATGCAATATTAACTTATGTATGCGTATTCAAATATAAAAATAAGATTATGAAATCTGATTATATGCATGTGATTGCACATTCATCATAATAGAAAAATAAACAAACAAATATGACACCAAATTTACATGGAGAAACCCTTGTGAGAAAAACTCCACACGAGAAAAAAGGGCAAGTATGTTATTTATCTTCACAAGAGAGATACATCAAAACACACTTCCTTGTTGATCTCGTTTGAGTTAAATTCTTCCATACACCTAAAAATAACCCAATATGATACTACCATCTCAAGGATCCAATTTATAGAACTTGTGGGAGGTAAAACCATAGTGGTAAACTCAAACAAGAGGTGCCAAAATCACTTGCAAAAATCCACACCCCTTCGTTGGAAAACCAAAATTCATGATAATTAATTAATTAATGTATACAAATCTTCAACATGGGCACCTGACCCATAGCCCCTTCAACTTTTGGCATTCAATATCTGCTTCAGTGACAATTCATCTTCCATATGGAGAACCAATGGACACCTAGTTTGGACTTTTAAATTTGACACCCCACTCAAGACTCTTCAAATTCCCAATGTAAATTCCTAGGAGGGATAATTTTTTCCTCTAGTTACATGTAACCTCCACCAACATTAAATTTCCTCTCAAAAATATAATTATAATATTGCCAATATTAAATACATTTATCTCATGTCCCCTAGGACACTTTCCAAGATACATGGAGACATTTAAAAATGACATAGGTTTTCAAGGTAAATGCCACCTAAGCTAACATTATCCCACTTGAAATTATACATTGCAATTATAAATAAGACATACGAATAATAAATCAAGTATAGTGATAAAGGCCCATGGCCTTCTTGCACCAAGAGAACTTATCAATGACCACTAGCTTTGTGAGAGAATCTAAAACATTATCCAAAGTGTCAAAATTATCAATCAAGACCTTATTATTATAAACCATTTCTTACACAAAGTGATATTGAACATCAAAATTCTTAGTATGCTCGTATTATATATAGGATGTATTTCCAAACATATAACACTCTTACTATCACATCCAATTCTCATTGTCTTGCAATCAAAACCAATTTCATTACCAAGTATTTGTAACCATACTACCTCCTTGGAGGCATGTGTAGCAACCATATACTCTGGTTCACTAGTGGATGAAAAAATTGTAGGCTTCCTCTTACTCATCCAATGTAATTTCCCCTTTTTTGGATGATATTGTTTATGTTTGGATTAGCCTATTATTAACCCTCGTAGGCTAAGACTGATAGCTAGAGGGTCCCAGTTGGCAGTGCAGAGGCTTATTCCCATTCTGGAGGTCAGAAGTGTTCAGGATTTATCTTTGTTTGGTTTAGTTTGGCACACTTACTATTTATAGTAAGTCATTAGTTAGGGAAATTCATGGTTTCTATTTATAGCAGTGCACCTGGATAGGCTATGATTGTAGTGTCAATTCCTTGCACAACTAGTTTGATCAGATAATGATGGATTTACTATTTATAGTAAATTAGTGGTTGTTAGAGAGGGACCCTTACTATTTTTAGTAAGGCAGTTGGATACATAGTGGGAAAAATGGTTGACCTCTAGGTTTAGACGGGACAATAATGAGTAATTAATGAGATATTAAAATTATAATGACATTTAATTGCTAATGATTATATTATAAAGTTATTATTTAGCTTTATAAAATATTAATAAGAGTGTGGCCATTATAGCATTAAATTACTTTATGATATGTTGGCATAAGGGGGGGTGTTAAAATGTATTTAAGACATTTTCATGAAGTGACTTATAAATTGACAATATAAAGTCACTTTAATTCATAAAGCTCTCCAGCTTGTTTGAGAAGCTACTTCATTTAAAGAGGAATTAAAAAGTAAAGAATGTTTTATCCCACATTGCAAAAATTACAAGCATTCACCGACTTAAGAAGCTATTTCACCGACTTGAGAATATGATATTGAAGCTATTTCTCCAGGGTTGCTAGAAATCATTGACTGGGTTGTTCTAAGGATGAAAGAACTTAGAACCAAGAAGGTTTGGATGGAAACCCATTCCTTAAAGATTTGTGGATTCAAACGGAGTTCACATCTGAATTTATTGGTGAGTTTTGAAATCAATGAATAGTAGTCATGAATAGTGTTTCAACTACAGTTATCTTGAACAGTACCCCGTGAACAGTGTCGTAGCTACACTGATCATGAACAGTACCCATGTGAACAGTGATTCGCTACAGTGGCATGTCTAAAATCTGAATGTGGGCTTTGTTAGAGGACTTTGGAAGAGGTGTCTGAGATGTATGAGGCCGAATGTATGAATTCTCAAGGGAATCGATCACAAAGGAGGTGTCTATAGCTATTGTTCAGACATTTCGGGAACTCCTGAGACTGCTGCAACCACTTCCAGATTTGGTCGATATTATACCAGGTCTAAGTCTATATTATATTGCATCTTTTAACCTTCCTTCCACTCATAATTTATTAATGTTGAGGATTGTTACTGCTGGTAATCAGGAAACAATTGTCATATGGATTGATGTGTGTAATTAGAATTTGTTACCTTTATAAGACAATCATAGAGTCTGAAATAAGTATGTAATAAGATGATACTAGTGTCAATACTACCCAAAATTAATCATGGTGGACTATCAAACAATGTGAAGCATCCCTGTTAGTCTTATACAATTTCCCTTGAATATTATTATAGCTGACATAAATGTTTGAGTTGTTACAGTCCTATTAGGATATTTTGAGCAGCCTATGTGGTGAAATCTATTGTATATTATACTCAGAAAGTATATCCAAATCTGTTGTTTCAATTGTCTTGTAATGGTTGTGTAATGGCTATGCTAGTGTAATGTGCCTAGAGAAGAGATCTTAGCATTTAAATGTTGTTAAAGATCCAAGACAACAAGTACAATATTTAAATATAATTTTGTTCATTGAAAAGAAAGTAATCCATTGGTGCTTAGAAATTTCTCTTCTTGATGATTACTTTCATTGAATGTTACCAAGTCCATGCATAATGTTTATCATTTTATGATCAAGAGAAATCTATCTAGTGCAAAATTAGAAAATTAGATATCACACTAGGGGTGGTATCTTATAGTGGTATCAGAGCCAATATCCTACCATCCTAGAGGGCTGAAGGCACATGAGTAGTCACCACAAATATATCACACGTACTAAAGGAGAATCAGAGGCAGAATGGCAAAGAGATAATCCATTTGTAGAGGAAACTTTGACAGATATGGGGGACAGATCAAAAGAGGGTCCACACAGGAATAAATGGAGAGATGAGGATAGAGATGGTGACAGAGAAGTGAGAGAGACTTTGGATTTACATTTTTTTCAGCAGCAAGTAGCTAGTGTACTGCGACAGCTCTCAGATACCTTGTAGCAGTTGAATTTACCTAGGAGACAATGCCAGGATCAAGATGATGACAAAAGTGTAGCAGGGTCATAGAGAGTGCAGAGAGCACCCTCCCATAGTGGAGACATGCCGACTTGACCCACTTTTTTGAAGGAAGAGATCAAACAAGATTCCATCAAGATGAGGGAAAGTTATGAATGGGAAGCTCCTCAACTCTTTGAGGACTATCAGAGTTTTCCAGATAAAATTAAAGCAAAATACTCTCTTAACAATTTTTTGAACTTTGTTGTCATCATGAATCCCAAAAAGATTGGGTTGGAAAAGTATACTAGGAGGGTGTATAAGGAGAAAATTTTATCTAAAGGGACAAAATTCAGTCATGGGCACAATGTGAACAACTATGGTAGAACTACTAAATCCAATTATGAAGATGGTTCTACATCTAAACTCAATGATCAAGTTACATGAACTCCCATAATGAGCAAAAATGAAATGAGGAGACAAGGTCTATGCTTCACTTGCAAAGGTTTTCGGGAGCCTAACCACCAATGCAAAAATAATGAGGTAAATAAGATTGAGGAAGGCCTCATTTTAACACATGAGTACATTGAGGAAGAAGCCATGAAGGAGGCAAATTTGGAGATGCACTTGTTGCATGAGGATGAAATTTTGGTTGAGTCTCCTAAGGACATTACAGATAATTCATTTGTTGGCAAGGAATCTTAGGATAATGTTTGGGATGGACATGCAGTTATTGTGGGAGATAAAGTGTATGAGGATAAGGCTTCTACAACATCTTCTGAGACATCCTATGAGGTACATAGTAGCAGTACCTTAGATGTAGATGGGTGCACTAATGACAACACACATGATGCTATTGATTATGAGGGAAGTGATGTTGATTCAACCTCATGCTATAGTTCAGCTTTGGATGGAGAGAAAGAGGTGGTTCAAGGGATGGAAAATGAGATGTATGGTTTTGATTAGTTTGGAGGTGTTGTTCAATTTGTGAAAAATGCTTTGTTCGAGGCGAACACTACTATGGCCTATGGTAATCCAATTTTTGAGATGGATGTTGATCGTACTCTAGACCCTAAGTTGAGTAGTGATAGAGATGCTTGGAGTCCTGTTAGTGAATTGAGATGTCAGATGCAACTCATCAATGAGTTTGTTGATGTGTACACGGTGCAGAGCGCATCTAGTTTAGTGCAAATCATTGCATACATTAAACTACCAAAAAAAATAGAATAAGAAACCTTAGACATATATTCGAAATAATCATAAGAATTAGGACACTTATCTAAGCTCGATTTAGTTCCAACTAGAAATAGAATATTAGTTGGCTTACAATCATGCATATTAAACCTTCACGAAATTGTATCCACTGTATACTTAGTACTTTGACTTAATCAAAGACTTTTGTGAACCTATTCTTTGCTAATTTCCATCCAAATAATATATTTTGCAGCCCCCAAGTACTTTATATCAAATGTGCAAGAAAGTTATGTCATGAGCTCCCTAATCATCACCTTATTGTTACTCATGAACAACTTATTATCAGCATACATATATTGTGAGGAGGATCATTGTGTTTATTTCTAAATACCCACTTGGAACCAATGGGTTTCCTTCCTCTGGAAAAAATAACAAGATCCTCGGTGTCACAACTATCCAAAGTTATCATCTCCTCCTGGATGAACTACAACCATGAATCACTTTCCTTTGAAGGGAGAGCCTCCTTCAAAAGGTTCATTTCCATTACTAAACAAAGGAAATACACAATTGTAATCTGATGGGCTATACTTGTAAACTTAATTTCATTTCATTGTGGACCTCCTCAAGGCAGGAGAAACAAACACTACATATTCTTCTTCTTCTATGTGCTCATCTTGCACATCCTTTGAACTATTTGAACCCTCTTCTTCTTATCCATCCTTAGATCCATCTAACTATTCTTCCACAGGTACATCTTGCTTCTCAATCTTTATCTCAAAGTTTAATTTCTTTGTCTTACCTTTCTCCTTTGGCTGTTCTTCTCCTAAGTAAGCTCTAAATTCCCTAAAAAAATCATTTCTTTAGACAAGATTATTTAATGGGTTAGAGTATTTCAAAGCTTATAACCTTTTACATTCTCATCATAACCTAGAATGATGTATTTTTGTGCTTTTGGATCCACTTTAGATCACTTCTTTTGAGGCACATGAAAAAATTCTCGCGACCAAAAACCCTTAAGTGTGAAACAAAACACTTTCTAACTATCCATGTAATTCATAAGTTTTATCAACATGAGCTAAAAAATGATATCTATTAACTAAATAACAAGTAGTACCAACTACTTTTCCCCAAAAATATTTATCAATTTTAGCAAGTTACTTAACATACTCCTAGCTCTTTCCATTATGGTTTAGTGTATTCTTTCTACTACCACATTTTTTTGAGGAGTATAAGGAGTTATCTTTTATTGAACAATACCTACATGCTTACAAAATTCATCAAATTATTTGTGAACCAAATTTTTTTGGGATGTGGAGGCTCTCTTACACTTCTAGGGTTTTGCACCTATAAGGAGAGATACCAAAAACCTTAATGGCTCAGTCAAGAATAATCCATTGATATTCCAATGCAAATGAGATTGAAATTTGTCAAAGGGGAATGCCTCAGATGCTAAAAATTGATAAAAGAGGTTAACTACTAATGCAAAACTAAGAAAATGCAAGATGTTTGAAAACATGTTGTGATATGCAAAATTACCTATATATGTAAGTAAATTGTAACATAAACTTATGAGATTGAATATGTGCACTTGGAGACTGGAATAGGATGGAATGGAGCTATGGAATCCCAAAAAATTCATTTTTGAAGCCAACTAGGACACATACGCCAAGTTTGGTGACCTAGCCTTATTTCAGGAATATTTTGCAGGAACAGGTTTTAGACAACTGGGTCCTCAAAATTGCAAAAATATTGGTTTGGGCCTGACAGTGGGACTCATATGCCACTAATGGTGTATCAGTCCACTTCCAAATTTTGGGAAATTCAAAAGTGGAATTTGTAGCTCTTGATCTGCACTTTAGCTCTTGACAGGTTTCAAAATCTGAAATTGCAGAATTTGACCTATAGGTGTTCTCCAAGCTTCTTTTAGGGCTTTGAAAACTTTGAATAACTTTGAAATTTTGTTGACAAATTTTCCAACCTTTCTCTTTGAAAAATTTGCAAAACACTTGCAAAGAGGGGGGAAAATTGTTGAGTGTTAGTGAATAGGGGTTTACCATGATCAAACCCCAATTTGGTAATTAAACCCTTGAAAATGAAATGAAATATGAAAAGAGAATGATGAATGAACAAAAGCAATGATACAACTCACCAAACCCTTGAAGTAGAAATTTGAAGACATTTAAGTAGAAGCTCTAATGGATGTAGACTTTAGAATGTTTGAAATGCCTAGAATGCTTATGTGAATGATTGATTAATTACTTGAATGATTGGGAGATTAGGGAGGATGAAATGAGAGGAAGAACCCTATATTTATACACAATTATGCAATATTTCCTAAAAATACCACATCATAGGCCAACCTTAGATCTTAGAAAATAATATCTTGCTAGAAATTTGAAATTATTTTTATTTTTGTGCCAAAGGGGACTCATTCGCCCCCATTAAACCACTAAATCAAGGCAAAACTAAGCAAACATCCACACAGACTCAAATGAGCATGGAAAATGTCCAAAAATCCATTTTTCTATACTACAATTTGGAACAATATTCACCCCCATTGTCAGACCTCAACACTTTTATCTGATAATCTTTTGTTTTTCAACTAAGGCCTTAAATTCCTTAAGATTAGTGAAAACTTCAAAGTTAGAATGCATAAAATAAATCAAAGTGTGTTTTGAGACATTATCAATGAAAGAGACAATACCGAGATTTACCCAAAGAGTCAACATCCATTGGCCCACATACATTTGAATGAATGATCTCTAATAATCTCTTTTCATTAATAGCTCCACTAGAAAATGATGATCTATTGTTTTCCCAAATGCACAATGTTTACAAAAATATTTTTTACCAATAGTATAATTAGAAGTACTATCAACCAATTTTTTGTTTAGAATAGTCTTAAGTCCTCTTTCACTTATGTGACCCAATCTATGATGCCACATCATACATGTATTTTTAGTGTTAATTAATTGGTATAGTTACTTAAAATAAAGGCGTTTAGGCTAAAAAAATTCCCATCACTAAAACACAACTTTAACTTTCCTTTATCAACAATGCTCTTTGTGTTGTTGTCACCAACGAAAAATTATCACTCATCATATTCTTTGTAATTAGTAAACTACTCCTTGTGAGGAGTCATGTGGTAGGAGTAATCCAAATCAATAATCCAAGCATCATAACTAATAGTGTTAGCTAAAATAAACAAAGCATCAAAATCATCTTTGGACTCTTTTATGGAGGAATCAAAATTCTTTTTCTTATTCCTATGTATTCCTTCTTCAAATGCCCTCTTTTACCACAATTCCAACACTTTACCCTTCTCTTTCTAAGGGTTTTAGAACGTACTTTAGACTTATCCCTCTTATTATCCCCTTTAATCTCTTTCTCCTTGGACCTACCCCACACATATATGGCATCTTGGGGACCAAAATCCATGGAATTTATCCTCATCTCCCTTGAAAGAATTATGGATATCATGGATTCCATCTTTGGTTCTGCAATACTAGTACTTATGAAAATAATTAAATTTTCCCAAGATTTGGGACAAGAACAAAGAAAAATAGATACAATAGGTTTAACACTTACTTTGAAAAAGATATTCAAAGGGAAAAGAAGATATTTTACCTTTGAATATCTTTTTTAATACTTTATTTTCTCTTAGCTGCTCTTATCAAAGTCTTAGGATTTACTTTATATATTTAGTAATCTTACTTAACATTCTTTTATTTGAAATTGATTTATTAATTGAAGTAGTTATTAATGCACGACGTGCTACATTCTTATCATTAGATAAAATTTTCTTTCCTATAGAATTAATAGCATTGGCAACACTAGATATGACTTTTTCTACTAAATCATCTTTATTTTTCTGTTTTGAAAAAATTCCCAATTTTTCATCAATTTTCACATTTTCCTTATTTTCATCAATTACATCATAAGTTGACGTTGAAATCCTAATTTATTTCTATAAAAAATTATTCTATATAACTTGTTTTCATGAGTTCTCATTTTTTTCCAAGAAATTTTACCAAGAAGGTTATCTAAGAAATCTCATTCAATTGTTAAAAAAACATTTTCATTTTTATTCATACAAGGGGTTTCATTTTCATTTTCAACCACACAAGGAATTTTATTCTCATTTTCATCAATACAAGGGATTTCATTCTCATTTGCATTCATAGAATATATTACATTATTATTATTTTTTTCCATTGTTTCACAAACATAATTGATATCATTATTGGTGTATCCAACTTCATCTAAACAACTAAGATCAATATTATCAAAACATGGGTTTGAAGACATACCTGGATTTGTTTAAATAGGTGAATTTTCCATATCATTGAAAGGTTGATTTGAAGACATAACCGAAGTTGTTTGTATAGTCACTATTTTCATAACCTTTAAAGTTGAAGTTGAAGGTGTAGTTGTGTTTGTCTCTAGAATTACAAGTTCTTCCATATTCACCATTTCCACATTTGTATCATCAACATTCATCTCTTCCTTCATGGTCTCTTCTTCAAGATTCATGAAATTAGATGGTTCCAAATTTTTCATTTGACAAATCCTTGTTCTTCTATCTCTTTGTCTTTTTTCCTCCATCTCTCTATTTGCTTCAATTTCTTCAAGTTTCATTAAATTTCTACATTTTTTTCTTTTCTTTTTCTTTGATCCCATGATTACCAAATCCTCCTGATAAAAAAATGATTTTTAACCTATTTTAAAATTGCTACCTCCTTCAAATTTTGAAATAAAACTATATATGGAAATCCTTTGTTCCATGAACTTTGAAGTACAAAAAATTATGAATATATCCAAAATCCCTCTTTTTTCAATTCCTCTTGAGAAAAGTCCTTGTACTTGATTCCACTTTAAAAAAACCTTGTGATTGTCACCTTGAAAAAATTGAATAGAATATGACCTATTAAGAGATTCAAAAATGAATTGAAAATTGCAAAAAATGATGTTGTCAATCTGTACTATAGAAAAGGAATGATGTAGGAACATCCTTTGTTGTAAAACAATTGTGTATCAACCAAAAATAGTTTTTTCATGCATTGCATTCAGTAGTAGTTTTAGTAGGTCAGTCCACATTTTACCACATCATTGTTTCTTAGCTCACAGAGCAGGATATAACATCTACACATCAACATCTACTACATATCTAAATTTAAGATCAATTGCATATTCCTATCAAAAGTTATCACTCTCAAAAGTTCACTGTATTTCTCAGTTAGAGCATTGGAGAAACCTTGTCTAATTTCTTAGTGCGGACCTATTCCAGATCATGCAGAGCTTAATGAGATATCATACAAGCATCTTGAGGTTGACATTCATACAAATCACATGATCAACTAGGACTCCTATCACAATGTTTCCAAACAGGCGAGTAAGAATGTATAGAGGAGAGGGCTTATTATTCAAAGAAAAGTTTTGTGAGGTGAATTTCACATCTTGCAAACAAGTCACATGCTATAGGAGAGGAGTAAACAAGACCATGTTAACATACGTCGATGGTTGGGGGGAAGCATTGGAGGGATCAATAATCAAGTTCGTAGAATGAGATGGAAATGGCTCTGTCTAAATCTACAATTCACTATTGGCCTTTTTTACTGAATTATTTGCATTTTGTTTCTTCCCATTGAGATGGATGGTACCGGCATTGATACGATCCTATATCTCATGATGCAGGTGCATACAAAACTTGGTATCATGCTCGTTGACATGATGGCATTGGAAAAAAGCATTCACATCATATCAATTAGGATAAGGTTCCTTTAGAGGTCAAGGGTTTTCCAAAGTTATGATCTTATCGTTCAACAACTTTTTTAGAATATAATAATAAGATTTTGATAACTTTGTAAACTTTTGGTTGCATCTAGGGCCATGATCATTAGTTGTGGTGACTACATTTACAATAGCCTTTCATTTTCCTGAGATGGACACAATAGAATTTCCTTTTGAATGGAAGTGTGAGGAAGATCCCACGAACTAAACTACCATTTAATGATACTCTCACAATGTGGCACAAAAATGTGGAAAGGAAGGGTATTTAATTAGGGAAAAATTCTCCTACCAGGCTTGTTGTAGGTTTCCTATGAACACCATTTTAAAATCAGAGTCAAGCAGTGAGTATAAGATCTATGAAAAATGTGCTTGATATCATGCTATGAAGGAAGTTATCTTCTCGTTATCTCCCTACTTACATCAAACAAGGTATAAGAAGGTCATCTTCAGATTTATGTTAGCTTTCAACTAACAAAGAAATTGATTGATGAGTTGATCAAATGAGAATATGGAGTTATTAGGCAAGGAACAGTACCACTCAAGTGTTGTGTCCTTGAGAGATTGGGGGAAGCGTTTCACCATCAAAGCATTGTGATGAATGAAATCCGTACACATGGTGTTGAAGGCTGACACATGCGTCTACAAATACTCTTTACCACCATACTTTTCAAACTTAGAAATCTCCATTCCTTGAGGGAAAGGAGTACTCAAATTTGCTACCAAAAATGGACTATGTAGGAAGAAAGGCTATAATATAGGTTGGGTGGAGGCTTGAGAGAGGCTTGCTAAATAGTTTTGCATCCAACCCATGTTCTAAAGAAGAACATTCAGAATAGGGTTAGAGGATGACAAAGGCCCAATGGAACCTCTAGAACCACCACCACCAGAGCCACCCTCAGAGCCATCGCCGAAGCCACCACCACTAGTAGGACCTCCATCGAAGCCACCTTCACTACCGAAGCCACTAGGATGACATCCACCAAAGCCACCTTTGCTAGTGCCACTCCTACTACCAAAGTTTCCACCACTCATTCCACCAAATCCCCCATTACCATAGGTAGTAGGAGGGTTGAAGTTGAAACTAGGGGGTATTCTACTCACCTTGACAATAGGGGGATTTTAAGAAGAATAGGAAAATCTAATCAAAGGGCCTATTTCAGCCATGCATATAGACATGGTAGGCATCGATATTCCAATTTATCTCTCATCTCATAGGAATCAAGTACCTCTCCTAGGATAGTACCCGATCTAGTCTTATATGAGGGGATATAGGCTTCAGTTAGATCAGTCAAGCCACATAAGAAATCTATGCCTATTTGATCCTTTCTTAATATATTCCTCACCTTGCTAGCAAGTCTAGTAGCTCTAGCCATGTTTAGAGCTTTCTCTAAATGATTTACAAGGTATGACAATTTGTTATCTAATGCGGAAAGGTTTTCTGCAGCAATATGCACAACATCATCCTTGTTCATAGATGAAGCCATAGGGGAAATTGGAGGGGTAGGAGCATGAGTGGTCTCATATATGAAATCTATCTCATTGGTAAAATCCATAGGAAAAATAATGGTAAGGCTAGTAGCCAGACCAGTAAAAAAACTGGAGGTGAAAATAGAAGTGACCTTCATCTTTTCCATTAGTAGGTGTCACACATTTCTCCTAACAATGTACTCAAAAGTTGTGGACTAGGTTGTGATGCTCATAAACCTTCACAAAACTCAGGTTTACAATAGTCACCAGGTGTGAGGAAAAAGTCTCAACATAAAAAAATGGATAACATTGGGTTCACCAAAATGTAAGGTAGGGGGACCAACCATACCAAGGCCCTAGGTGACGAAGAGCCAAGAGAGGAGGGCTACCTTATCTTACCTCAAGGTAAAGGGTATTTAAGGCAAGGATAAAGAATGAAGAGCAATCTCAAGTGCTTATATCACTTTACATATCCAAAAACCTAAATGGGGCTAGAAAAGCTAGTTTCTGGAATTTGAACTACACCCCATATAACTCTCTACCCAAGGACAACAATGCGGGTCAAGGATGACAACATGACATGCTAGCATCTCTTTGGTGCACCTACGTTTGTATGACCAGAATGTGAAAAGTGCAGTGTAAAACACCATAAAGCCTACTAATAGTCTAGCTAACTAAGTTTAACGAAATGAACATAATGATAAAGAGAAATAACTATATAATTGGTAAAGAAGGTACAAAAAAGTAAGGGTGAGGAAGATCAATTCATTGAGGCTCTAGTTCACCAACGAGTTCTACATGCAGGTTCGCCTACACATAGGGAAGAGAGGGAAAAATGTTGGGCTTTTAGGGGTTTGCCTCAGTCAAACCCCGACTTTGGTATTCTACCTCCATGGGCAACCAAGAAAGCCACAAAGTGGAAAATGCAATAAAGGGAACAAAGGAAAGAAACCGAACAATAAAAAAGGAACTATGCTATGTTAATTGACACACAATATCACCTTCCAAATAAAGGTGCTCTCAAGCACGTAGAGGAGGCTAAAAGCTTGGTAAGGTCTATGTTGCCGCAACAATGAAGATGCAATCACTTAGGACACCAAGTCACAACTCTAATGGTGGAAAAAGTGTAGGAAGATGATTGGAATTGCTTAATGAGGAATGTTGTGAAAGTTCTAAGAGAATGAAGTTGAATGCTTAAGATTTCAAGAATTGCTAAAGAGATGCTAAAAAGATGGATTGAATTAGCAAGATATGCATTTCAAGATCAAAATGGGAGGGAAAGCCATTTTCAGGCTAGTTGGTCGACACAAAGGCGTTATGGTTCATGCCCAATGGAAAAAGTAACGTCCCTGCAACAAATTCATTGTCAACAATTCATTGATGGAAAATTCACTGCCAGTAATTCATTGTGTAAAAATTCACCACCATGACAAATTCATTGCCAACTAAAATTCACCTCCAACAATTCATCACGGGGAAAATTAACTACACTAATATTTTTTAATATATATAATTTTCACGTCGATTACAATTTGTTGACAATTTTATTTTTAATTATTGGTGTTTATTGCCCATAGTAATTTCTATTCATCTCAATTACAATTTAATTATTGACAATTTTATTTTTAATTATTGGTGTTTATTGCCCATAGTAATTTCTATTCATCTCAATAGTAATTATTGATTTATTGAGATACCCATTATTTTTTACCAGTTTATTTTGATACCCCATAAATAATTTTATTTTTAATTATTGGTGTTTATATCCCATAGTAATTTATATTCATCTCAATAGTAATTATTGATTTATTAAGATAACCATTATTTTTTACCTATTTCTTTAGATACCCCATAAATAATAATTGTATACCTCTCTAATTTTCAATTGAATTGATGTATTGAGATGATTTATTTTTGTGTTAGGTTTGGTTAGTAGTAATTTATATTCATCTAAATAGTATAATTTCTATTCATCTCTTTTATTTTCATTTGTGTTATTCTAATTTGTTTATTTTATTTGTATTATTATTATTATGATTATTATTTCTATGCTCCTCCATTGTCCTCCACAATCCATGTGTGCTGCACATATGGTTTATAAGCTTTCATTTTTATTTTTATTATCATAAATCAATTATAAATGACTTATAAAATAAAATATATTGATTTGTTTTTAAATTTTTATTATCATAAATGAAATTCTCTAAAGTTAATGCAATTAATTTTTTACTCATTTTTATTATCATAAATCAAATTGTTCTTTTGTAAAAAAAAATCAAATTTTTGGACATATATATTAAAAAATATTAACGGCGATTAATTTTCTCCAACGATGAATTATTAATGGTGAATTTTATTTGGCGATGAATTTGTCATGATGGTGAATTTTCCAATAGTGAATTTTTGGTGGTAACTTTTCCATTGATGAACTATTGTCGGCGAATTTTCCTAGAGCCATAGAAATGCAATTATTTCTCATGACATCATCATGTAAGAGAAATAAGAATACTCATTATGAAAGAGCATTGAATCATCTATTATAAAATTTATATCTAATGTAAATTAGAAAATAAAAATGATTAAGATCTAAAAATTAAATTCATAAATCAAACCCTAAATGAAAAAACCTTGGGGGGTGTGAGATCATTTAGGATCCCCAAAATATGTAAGAAAATAAATCACACATAAATAAGTACTTCTAGGATAAATTAATTAATGTCTATTAATTTAAGAAATTAATCTATATTTAATTAAGTTTGATAAGTTAATTAATCTACATTAATTTAAAAAAAAAAAACCCTATAAATAAACAAGTGTACTTAGCTGAAAAATAGAAAAATATTCAAGACGATGGGTAGCTCCTCTAGTGGTGCCATTTTTTCAAATTTGGATGAGGTTGGAAATCTGGAAGAGCCTCTTGGTGGTAATGGCGGTCGGTGTGTTGATGGGAGGTTGATTCCAAGCAGGCCCCTTGCTGTAGGTAAGCTCTATGGGTCCCCTTTTGTGGCTAACATTTTTTTGGAAATGAAAGAGGCTTCAAAGAGTGTGTGTTCATCGCATTCCCCAGTGCGTGGCTCTAAAAAAGTGGTACCTGGCTCTGAAACGTTAGGAAACAACTTGTCTTTGAATGAAAGTGATGGGACTCCTAATGTCAAGGCTTTTGAGTCTAACAAGGTCTGGTCAATTTTGTTCAAGGCTCTAAGCCTAAAGGAAAAATTACCTCCCCTCCAGTGCCCTTTGTTGCAAATAAAAAGACTGGGGAGTACTCTATGCTAGTCCCAAACTGTATTGTTGTAAAAAGAATGTCAAATATGAAATTGGCATTGTTGGGTAAATTTTTTGGTCCTCAACCTCACATTGAGCTGGTCTGTAAGTTTATTGTTAATTGTTGGAAACCTAAGGGACAAGTTGATGTGGCTGCTATGCCTAAAGGTTTCTTCTCTTTCTCCTTTAGCTATGAGGAAGATCGAGTGTTGGAATTGATGGGTGGCCCTTGGTTGCTTGGAAAATCCTTGTTGATTCTTATGAAGTGGGGGATGAGATTTAATCTAGACTTGTCGTCCTTCTTGCTGCTCTGGTTTGGGTTAGAATACCTGGCCTCCCATTGGAGTTTTGGGTTGAGGAGGTGTTTAAAGGGATTGCCAGTATGTTTGGTTGTTTGCTATCGATTGACCAAATGAATCCTCTAGGAAACAACTGGTTTATGCTAGATTTTGTGTGAATTTTGAGCAATCAGCAGACTTGCCAGCTCTGGTTAAGATTAATTCTAAGTTGGGGGTGTGGGAGTAGTCAGTTGAATTTGAGATGAATCCCTTTTCTTGCTTTCACTATAAAAAATTTGGACACTGGGCTAAAAAGTATCCTCTTAAAATTCCTATGAAAATAACTAAACAATGGAAGGAGGTGGAGAAACTTCCCATTAAAGAAGCGATTTTGATTCCTATTGAGGAGGTGATGGCAGATTGACATGCCTAGAGGAGGTTCCTTCTGATGAGCCCCTCATGATGACTTTAGAGGAGATGATTTTGGATGAGGGGGAATAGGTGTTGGATGGTCAACCTACCTAGGGAAAAATGTTTCAAGACATGGGTCTTAATGATAAGGTATGCTTGTCCCTTGGTTTTCTTGATAAAAGATTTGTGGTGTTTGAGGAAAATCCTTCTACATTAGTTGTTGCTAGTTCTCCCCATGTTGGGGAGTTTTCTTAGTATGATGTCAAATACTAAGGGACTGGAGTTAAAGCATGATGTTAAGGAGGTTGAGGAGTTGGAGGAAGTAGATAATCCACCCTATACTCAAGTTCGTGACCAGAACAAGAAGAAACATTCTCCTTCGCTAGGAATTCTGACGAGGAATAGGAAAAGTTCAGACTGTGGGTTTGAATCGAGGGGTAGAGGCTAACCTCCTGCTAATGCAACTAGGGAGAAGGAGAGCTGAATAGATATTGTTGATGGTACATAGAGAACTCTGCTAGAGATGTGCTCTAAGAGCACAGTCCATAAATCCTCATGAAGATAATCTCCTAGAATATGAGGGGTTTAAATCACCCTCATAAGCAAGATCTCTTGGCTAATTTGGTAAGAGATCATCATCTTGATATTGTTCTTATTCAAGAAACTAAAATGGGAATGGATAAACTTTCTAGATTGAAATTAAAGCTCTTTAAGGATTGTGTGATGCATTGTTCTGAGGCAACTAGTGCTTCTGGAGGGATAGTTACCTTTTGGAATCTTTAGGTTATCAGAGGGGTGGAGATGATGAATGATAATAATCATGTGGCCACTTCCTTTTTCCATCTACATGATAAGTTCTCCTGGTATTTGTCTAATATCTATGCTCCTAATTGTAAGTGGGATAGAAAAAGGATCTAGGAAGGTCTAGTTTCTTTTAAAGATTCTTATAAAATGGAGAACTGGCTAGTTATTGGTGATTTCAATACTACGTTACATGATGTTGATAAGTTGGGTGGTTCGCAGAATGTGGATGATAGCCGATTTGATCTTATGCAGTTTATTAATGACTTGACTCTTCTTGATCTAGATTTGAAAGGGGCTTCCTATACCTGGTTGAATAGGTGCACTAGGAATACCCTTATTCAGGTTAAGCTGGATCATGCTCTTTTGAATCTTTGGTGGTTGGCCCACTATTCTTTCTCTCTTTTAGCCCTTACCAGAGTGGGTTTGGAGCACTTCCATTTGGCTCTGTCGGTGGAATTGTTAGGTGGTAAGAAAAACTTTCCTTTTAGGTTTGAGAAAATGTGGACATATCATCCAAATCTTGGCACCTTAATTAAGGATTGGTTGAGTATTAATGCCGATGGGTTAGCTATGTATAGAGTGGTTAAAAAATTGGCTAATGTTAAGGTTAATGTTAGGAAATGGAATCGTACCTCATTTGGTCATATTTTCTCAAAAAAGGATGGGGTTTCCTAGGAGCTTAATTTTGTTCAACAAGTTATTTAGACATCTGGGTATGATCAGGATCTGATTTTGAAGGAAAATGTTTTGGTTTCTAAACTGCATAATATCATTGCTAAGGAGGAACAATTTTGGAAGTAGTGGTCGAGGATCATGTGGTTGAAAAGCGGGGATAGAAATACTAAGTTTTCCATATGTCTATGCTAAAACAGAGAGCCTCTAATAGGCTAAATCTGATTAATTATAATAATGAAGCCTTGGAGAAGGATATTGATCTGCAAAATGTTGTGGCCTCCTATTTTGGTCATTTGTTGTCAGTGGAGGGAGAGCTTGATCGGGCTTTTCAAGAGGATATTTTGAGAGATATTCCATGGTTGGTGGATGATGAGATGAATCGACAGCTAGTTTGTATTCCTTTGGCAAAAGAAATTTAGTGTGTTGTTTTCTCCTTTGAAGGTAATAAGGCTTCGGGCCCTAATGGCTTTTCCATGTTTTTCTTTCAGTATTTTTGGGAAATTATTGCAAAAGATGTTGTTGCAACTACTAAGGAGTTTTTCAAGTCGAGTGCTCTTCTAAAGGAAGTGAATTCCTCTTTTATTTTTTTGATTCCAAAAAAGTCAGGGGCTACGTCCTTTGAGGAGTTTCATCCTATTAGTTTGTGTAATTCTATCTATAAGACCTTCTCCAAGGTCCCGACATTGAGGTTGCAAAAGTATTGCCTCTCATCATCTCTCCTCAGTAGAATGGTTTTGTGGCTGGTAGGTAGATTCTGGATTCTATTCTTACTATTCATGAGAATAATCATTCTCTTACTGTTAACAAACATGTTGGGTTTATCCTCAAACTTGACTTAAAGCCTATGACAGTGTGGACTGTAGATTTTTGGCTAAAATTCTTGTGTCCTTTGGTTTTCAGGAGAGATTGGTGGCTTTGGTGCATCAACTTATTTCTACCCTGAGGTTTTTCAGTGCTCATCAATGGTTCTCCCTCTCCTGTTTTTGATTGCTCTAGGGGCCTTCGGCAAGGGGATCCTATCTCTCCATTTTTTTTTATCATTATGGTTGAGTCTTTAGGATGTCTTATTCAAATATTTTTCAATTCTGGTCTTATGTTTAGGTTAGCTCCATCTTTTGCTAATCTTGCTTATTCTCATCAACAATTTGTGGATGAATCTCTCTTGCTTGGGTAGGCTATGATTAAGGAAGATAAGACTATTAAATAGATTTTGTATATGTATGAGGCTAATTTTGGGTAGAAGGTTAGTCTCTAGAAGAGTGTGCTTTTGTTTTTTAATACCCCACTTGATAGACATAATAGAATTGCTTAAATTTTGCAATGTCAAATTGGTGAACTTCCGGCCTCCTACTTCGGGCTTCCTCTCTGCTCTAAGGATCCCAATTGTTTATGGAGGGGTTTGATTGATAGATTTAATTCTAATTTGGTTGGGTGGAAGGGGAATTTTTTGAGCCAAGTTGGAAATGTGCAGCTGATCATATCCACCTTTTAGAACATTTTGGTTTATGCCCTTAGTATTTTTCATATGCTGAGGAAATTTGTGGATATTTTGGAGGGAATTTAGAAAAAATTCTTGTGGACCAATGTTGAATATAAGAAAATAACTCATCTGGTTACATGGGATGATGTTTGTTTTCCTAAAAGGGCTAGTGGACTTGGAATTCACAAAATCTGAATGTTCTACATAGCCTTATTAGGGAAACAGTTATGGATTAGAGTTTTTTTATCTCAAGAGTTTATTCCCTCAAATGGTTTTGTGATTTGGAACTATATGTTAAAGGCTAGAAGGCTTATTGCTAAGGGTCTCTTTTTGTAGCTGGGCAATGGGAGGACTATTTTGTTATGGGATGATAATTGGTTGGGTAATGGGCCTCTTGAGGATGTTCCTTGGGCTAATCCCTTTATGGACCTCTATTTGCGACACTTTGGCAGATTTGTTGCTAATTATATTGAAGGAGGTTGTTGGAGGAAGTTGCACGAGGTGCATCTGGGTTTGGAAGGCTTATATAGAGCTATCTCCTTCGTTCATATCCCTGCTACCCCCTCTCTAGATAAGTTTGTTTGGAAACCTTCCTCTATAGGTAATTTTTCTGTTGCTTCAACTTTTTCATATGAGTGATTCTTTTACTGGTCCACCTCCTTTTCGGGCTTCTGTTTGGTCTTCTAGGTTGATCCCCAAGATCAATATTTCTTTTGGCTTTTTTTCAGAATAAAATTCTTACCACTAATAACTTGATTAAAAGAGGTATTTTTATGCCCAATAGATGCTTTCTTTGTGAAAAGGAAGTGGAAAATACTTGTCATTTGATGATTGGGTGCAATTATGTTGGAGTGAAATGGAACCATGTGCTTTCATTGTGGAATCTTAGTTGGGTTTCCTGGGATCTGTCAAAGATTTATGGTTCCAATGGGTTGGTCCTTCTTCTAATCCAGCCTTGCAAATTTTATAGTCCCTTGTTTTTCCTCATGTAATTTGGGGGGTGTTTTTGGAACGTAATAATATAATCTTAAAAAATGTTGCTACTCCAGCTTCAAATGTTGCCCATAGGATTAGTGCGGCTATTAAAGAGAACTTCATTTTTGAGACTTCTTTTTACATAGGTTAAAAGACTAACTTGTGCTCCTCTGATATATCAATTGCTCAAAAGTTGAAGTTACTGTGTGATATATCTCTCCCTATTTTTAAAAGGAATTCCTCCAAAGATGATGTTGTGTGGAAGGCACCACTGGATGGTTGGGTTAAGATTAATTTTGATGGCATGGCTAAAGGAAATCTAGGACCTGTAGGTTGTGGGGGAGTGATCAGAAATTCTAATGGTAGGCTCATCTCATCGGTGGTGCTCCCTTTGGGAATCCAAGAAAACCACTTTGCAGAGGTAGCTACTACCTATCATGGTCTCAAGTTGGCACAAATAAAAGGGTATAGGAAGGTTTGGTTGGATGGTGACTCCTTGAATGTTATTAAAAATTTGAAGAATGTTTCTCCTCCTTCTTGGATAATTGAGGCCGTGGTTTGGGACTCTATTAATATCATAAATTCTTTTGATAATGTTTACATTTCCCATGTCTTGAAACAAGGAAATAAGTTCCAGCTGATTTTTTTTCCAACTATGGTGTTTGTGAGAGTAAGGAATGGGATTTGAATGACCCAATTCCATTTGAGGCCTCCACAAATTCTAGGCATTTTTTCCTTTGTTTCGAGAGTCTTTGGTTTATCAAGGCTAGTTTGTCTGGTTCTTGGTTTTGTCACAAGTTCTTTTGGCTGAGTGCTAGGTCTCTTTATGTAAAAAAACCTACCATAGGAGGGGACAAAAACAGGGCAAAGCCAAGGTCCTATGAAACTATGAAGAAGAAGAAAGAGGTCTGGGAAGTCCTTGAGAAGGGTGGCTTTACTCTGTACATGGAAAAGCTGCATGGTAATAATCCTCAAGTTAGGGAATTATGTTTTCAAGGATGGAAGGAGAGGTATGTGAACCTCAAAGGGAGGGATATTGTGCTAGATGAAGAATTTATTATCTAGATTACTAGCCTTGCCATGCAGGAAATGAAGGTTTTTAGAGATAAGAAAGAAGCGAAGGCTACTATGAACACTTTCTTCAAGAAGGATGAAGCGAATGACTTGAGGATGGTGAAGAGCAGAGGGTATCATAGGGGCTCGTTGAAAGTGCTTTGGTGTGATGTGGATGAGGAAATTATGAGGTATGTTACTCTGGAAGGAAGGTATACTACGATCAATTCGTATAATTTTTTGCTACTTAACCATTTTTGTCACAAAAAATGGGTTTCTATCCCTTATTACTTGCTTGTGTCGGTGGATTTGGGGATTAAGGAGCATTTAAAAAACCCCAAGAACCCTGTTCTACATGTGGGGTTGATTTTACTTATTTACGAGCATGTCCAATCCCTTGATATTCATAAAACCCCTGCCGCCTTGTAGGATAAAATTGTTAAACTCCAGGAGGGACATGAGGCGGATTCTGGGGATGAAAGGGGTAGTAAGAAGCCTAAGAGGAGGAAGCTCATTTTGAATGAGGATTCAAAGTCGGATAAGGATGGCGATGTTCACTATGTTCCAGATTCTTATGCTTCTCTAGAATAGGGCCCCATCTCCCCTGTTGTGGGGAAAAAGTGGAAAAAAGAAGCTGGGGGACAAAGTTGGCTACATGACATGTAGTGATGAGGTGGAGGATATTGTGGTTAGGAGGAGTAAGGACAAATTTTACCTTTATGGGGAAGGTTCTTCCCCTCCCCCTATATCCATAATTATGGAGGAGGCGGATGATGGTAGCCATAAACGTAAAGTGTCAAGTGGGGACCCTTTTCTATAGAAGGGTGTCCCTTTAACCCTGGATGGTGGTTTTGATGGTGACACTCCTACTATTGTTGTGGTCACACTAAAGAAACATGGTAGGGAAAGAGGCATGGCTTTGGATAGGATGCAAAAAAGGAAGGTTGTCGCTGAGGAAATTGCTAGCTCCATGCAGATGTTGAAGACCCCAATTCTTGCAAGTAAAGGTAAGGATGTTTTTGATTAGAGAGTTCCTCCTTGTACTCCTAATAAGGATGTGGTTGTTGGTAAGCATATTGATAATTTTGATAATGAAGAAATTGATGTGTTGGGGTCGGCTTGTGATTTTGCAAATATTTTTTTAAACTGTTTAAATGGTTTTTTCATGAGATCAATAGGACTAATATTAGAATAAGAGGTGTTGCTAGTAAGGTTGAGGATGTTTTCATCCAAATCCAGATTGATCATGTGATGGATTCTCTTAATTATTTTTCTTATACTATTGCTAAGGATACTACTAGTTTGAAAAAGAATTGGGAGAACAGATTCTCTACTCTTGAGGAAAAAATTGAGGATATTAGGAATGTTGTTATGAAAAAAGGTGATGCTTCTATGGGTGTGGACACTTTGGTCATTACTAAGGTTAGTCCTTCTATGATGAAAAAGAAAAATATTAATGTTTAGTGGAGGATGTTGTGGCTGGTGGTAAGCTGATGACTATGGCTAGGGAAAGTGAGAAATTTGTGGGTTAAGGGTTTGTTTTGATTGATGAGGTAAAGACTAGTGGGCTAGGGGTTCGTATTAGGAACAAAATGAAAGCTTAGGTTGGTACTTTTGTTGAGGCATCAGATGTTCTGGAGAATGTTCACAAGATGGTTGAGAATGAAATGGAAGTTGTGGAGATCTTGAATAATATGTAGTGCTGCTATCTGGTCTTTATACTTTGGGTTTTTTTTTGGCTACTTTTTTGTTGTTGCTGGGTTGATTGTTGTGTAATGGTTTGTTCTTTTTCTATCAACTACTCTCATTTGTTAAGGGTTTCGGGGCCCTTCAAAACCATTCTTTTACCTTTAATCAAAACAAGTGTACTTAGCTCTAGGTTTGATGTTGAGGTATTCTATAATGGATGGTGTTATATGATTTGTCCATGTGTTAGTGTTAAAAAAAACTCTCAAATTCATTGTGCATTGTTCTCATTTATTTTTGCATTAGAATAGAAATTTTCTCTACACCTAAGGATTTCAACTTCATACATGGATTTGATTTGTCAAAATATACACTTTAGAATCATGTTCACCTTCATATCTAGACTTGGAATAAAGACTAGTAGTGTTGGTGAACATCTTTGTAAATTTTTTAAACAAAGACCTTGTTGTATTTAAAACCTCAATTTGATTTAATAAATTTTGAAATAATGAGTAAACACATGTCAAACAATTATGCAATATGCTAATACTATTCGCTAAAGATGATGGAAAGCATAACAAAGCTTGTGCAAGAGGTATCCCTCTTGACATCCTAGATTCATCAAAAATGAAATAGGGTGGGCTTGTCCTTTTATAAAAAAATTTAGTGCTCAAATTTGAATTTTTCATGATCACGTCTAAAAGAAAGCACTAGTAAAGAGGGGGTTGGCTAGGGGAAAATATTAATTTGAATTTTAAATGTTTAGAGGTCATTTTCATACTATAGAGTTGAACCATATTCATTTTTTTATGCATAGATTTGATTTTAATAAAGAAATAAGGGTAAGTGCACCAAGATGGTCGCACTTTTGTGGCCACAAAAGTGAAAAATGAGCCAAAACGCATTCGCGTTATAATGCGAACGCGTTTTGGCTTTTTAAAAGCAAAAAAAAAAGTGAACATTCTTCATTTGTTTTTTACTGGTTTTCATTTCTGCCCACGGCCAAAAACCCTGCACTACGCGCTCGTGTTGTTGAGGAGGTGACTTCTTCACATTTGATCAACTTGAGTTCAATTTTCTTCACAAATATGGCACCCCGACGACGAAGAGATGCAAGAGGTAAGTTTTGTTTGGTATTTGTAATGAATTTTTTTGTTTTAAATTGATTTTGTTTGTTTTAGTTTAGAAATGAATGATTTTTTTTTAATTTGTAGGAAATCCTCAACCAAATCAACCTCAACAAAATCAACCTCAACAACAAAATCAACCTGCCCCACCATTCTCTCAATACCCTCCTGGCACTCAAGAAAATTTGAGGAGTGAAATTGAAAACAATAAAAAAGAAGTTGAGGATCTTATTAGTATTAGTAGGTTGAGTGATCAAAATTCTTCAACCACAGAAAGGATACATCTAGCAGATTCATTGAAGGATTTGTTAAAAAATGTGGATGCAATTACCCAACAAATATCTGGATGGCAAAATAGGAGGCAAACATCAAGGGCATATTATGCAGATAAATTATCATATAAACAAGTTAAAGATTTAAAGATTACTAAAGGCGATTTGTGCTCTCTATTCACTGACCCTAGAACAAATCAAAATTTCACCCTCAATGCAAAGAGGTTTCCTATCCATTGGTGCCACCCACGAGATTAGAACCGTTTTTATGACAGATGGTATATGGTCTTTGATTTCCCACCGTGCAATAACTGTGAAGTCCCCCAATATTTTCTTAGGAAATTATACTGTGAGTTTGTATTGAACCAAATCCTAAATTATTTTGATATGAGGGAGTTTCAAGGGAGAGGTGGGGGTCAAAGACAGATAGGCCTGGTGCACAGCCGGATCCTACACGACAGGGAGACGACCTCTCGCTAGGCCGCCTCGTGAGCAGATTGCGATGCCGGTAGTTGCAAAGGAGAGTGCTGATGTAGAGACTTTGCAGGTGATCACATCCTTGACTCGAAGTGTCATCCACCACACTAGCCCCATTATACAGTGCAATCCAGGGGAGTCTTCAGGTGGTGGCCTTCGAGGCCATGTGTGTCGATTTTGTGGAGCCACTTGTTCATATGACCCTACCGACCCTCAAGAGGGTGCTACGCAGGATCCATATGCTTCTACGTAGCCTGATTCGTATGCATCTATGGGGATGGAGAGGGTGGCTGACATTCTGCATGATGCATATGGTATTGATAGTCAAATAAAATTCAACATGTTCATTGAATTTAGTTTATTAAATTTTAATTGTCAAACAAGATTAACACCTTAGTTTTTATTATTTTAAAATTATATGAAGTCACAAAGGTTGGACTCGGGTACACCAAATTAATCTACTTATTTATGCAAGACACCTATCAGTGGGGTATGTAAAGTTAGTAAACAATTATAAATTGATTACATATGTTAATAGCATTTTTTACGAATGGTATTTTAATATGTGATTTTGGATGTTGAACAGGGTGTTGTTGGAGGTTTCAAGGAAACACCTCTGAGTGCAAGTAGATTTGATCAAACTTTCACTAAGGTAATATAGAATAAATAGAACTTAAAGTTAATGAATTCTAAGTTTAATCTAAATTTGTGTATATATAGTCATAAGAGCATATGGGTTCACTAGGTTATTATTTGAAATCTTTTAAGAATGGTCCTACCATGATTGTTTGTCTTAGAATTCCTACACTAGCAAGCTATATATAATAAAAATTTAACATGGAACTGACAAAGGTAGAGCTACATTCTACTCCATCCCATATAATTTTTTGTGATGTCAACGCAACTAAGAATAAGACGATGGATGTCCTATATGATGCCAATGTAACCAAAATAAAATTTCTATCCCCTAATCTCATCTATCAGCTAAGACTCCTTCATCTCCTAGACGCTTTGGAGATGCTTAAGACTAGGTCAAAATACCCTATATTCCTCTTTCATTTGTTGCATAGCCCATCAAGTTTCCTATATGTTCTCTCAACTAATCATGATTGCATGGAAAGAAGGTAATTACTCATTAAACTCTCAACTATTGAGCCTCCTCAAACATTCCCATAGGACGGAAAAAATGCTTAGAAATGATTAAATTCCCCTATCAGGGTGGAGATCTTTTTAGGAAAACATTTGACACTAATTTGATCCATTGAATTCTTCATTCTTATATATATATTCCTCAAATATACCTTGCAATATCCCTATCATACCTATATCTACTACATTCATGTCCTTGTTAGCTAGCATGTAGGTGATATAGTATGGTCCATGAATTTTTATGTCTTCTTTTTTCATTTTTCTATATAGTCCTCTTTTATCTCACTACTAGGTCCTCACATAAAAAGAAAAGAAAAACATTACTTCTTTTTATCATCTAAGGCCCCTAAGGTTTTAAACCCCTTAGATGCAAGGATTCAAAGCACATCAACCATGTGGTACAAATGACTAAATCCCAAAGACAATTTGTAGCAATGAAAGAGTTTGGAAAGGTAGAGAGAGCTACACTGGTGACTCAAGAGAAACTTCAGCTTTCAAAAAAAAAGCCAATTAGGCTAGCAGACATGTGGATTAGGACAACATTTGGTGGAAGAGGAAGAAAGATGACTAGAAGTCTGGAGGCCCACCATACTGGATTTTGATATTCAACCATGAGAGCAAAAGAGAGAGTTGATATCATGTATCAAAACATTAAGCATGCATTCTTCCAGCCAATGGATAATGAGATGATTACTTTTCTTCATTTTCATTTGCATAACCATATCACGGTGTGGGAACCATGAAGACCAAGGATGTCCAGTTTTATGTGGAGGTAATGGATGTGGTCCAAACTTTAGAAGGGGCAAGAAGGTCAATGTATGATCTTGATGAATGATAGAAGAGGGGTTGTCGGGACAAACCAGTGGGCACCCTGGTCATGAGTATAGGGACCTATAGGTTAGATTGGTGAAGCTACAAAGCACCAAGGAGGTCTTACAAGGAAAGGCCTAGAGTAGGTACATACAAGGAAAGGCTCATACCCGGCCTCGCCTCCCTTCTTCCTCTATTCCAACCCTCCTCGAGGTCCTCTACCCCCGGGTTATGTCCACCTCCTTGTAGATGTTTCACCTCCATGCTCTAAGGAGTTTGACTCTCCCTGGTTTCTTTGGTCATTGCCTCTACCTTGGTAGCCACCATGCTGTCCTCTTTGATCTCTTCCTTTGCCTTTGCCCTTAGAAGTCTGATCTTGCTTCCTCTTACTCCTCTCTTCAATCTTTAATTCCAATTGATAACATTGGTGCAATCGCTTTTGGGGCTTAAGAGAACCATCTCCTCTGAATGTTCCACTTCAAACCATTGAGATACCTTGCCACCTTGATACTTTCATCCTCTGTGACATTGGACCTCATGCAAAGTCTTTGAAACTCCTCAGTATAAGAACTCATCTCCTGATCTCTTTGCCTCAAACTCTGTCTCCTCTTATGCAACTCAATTTCATAGTCTTCAGGTAGGTATGTTTCTTTCACCTTGGCAACCATTCCCTTCCAAGTAGAGATAGGTTGCTTTCCTTCCTTCTCCCTCTCTATCTAAATGAATTTCCACCAAGTTAAGGTAGAACCTCTTAGTCTTGATTTAGCCACCTTTGCCTTTTGTGCTTCAGTGACTCCATCACACTCAAAATGGTTTTCCATTCCCTCTATCCAATCCATAACTAAATCAGCCTCCATCTTTCCACTAAACAATGGTACTCCTTCAAGTTTTTTCCACTCAAATCCTTTAATGTCTTCAAGAAAGGCTCTTCCTTCAATATAAGGTCGGGTTCAGGGATTATATCCCCCTCTGCAACCTCTTCTTTTGCTATTCTTCCATTAAACCGCATAACATTCAGTGCTTGCTCAAGTTGGTTTAACTTCTCTCTCAATACCCTATTATCTTCCTCTATTTCTTCAACCCTCGCCACAACTCAACATTTGTCACAGATGCTAGAACCACTAGACTTTTCTCCTGGAGCATACAAGATCAATCCAAATCTTTTGCTTGCTCATACCAACTGAGCAGGGAGAGGCTGAGGAATCCTCAATCACCTGACTCTGCCTAGCTCTTTCCCTTTGTAAGACCTCCTTGGTGCTGCCCCACCAATCCCAATCCCTATAGGTCCCTACTCATGACTAGGTGCCCCTCGGTTTGTCTCCACTCAACCCCTCTTTCTACATTAAACTCCAACCACCAAGTCCACCTTGGTTCATTGCCACAACTCTTCCTTAGCCTTTACACTATACTAAAGACCAATCTTCCTCAACACTCCATCAAATCTTGCAAGGGTAGTGATAAGTCTTAAAAGGCTTCAAACTTTCCTCCAAAGGTTTTTGAACAACCTCCAAGACTTCAACTTCCCATCGCCCTCACCAATCCTTTAGCTAGGGTTTGAAAGGCTAGTAGCCCTTGAGCCCCTATTAGGTCTCCTTCACCTACAAAACAGGTTAGAACTCACAAATCTCAAAAGGACTTCCCACTCTTTTTCCAATGTTCTTGGTTCACATGGACAACACTCAAAGATTCTTGAGGTCCCAGCCTTCCATTGTCCGTACAAAGCTCAAACATGAAATGGAGCAAAACTAGGGTTTTAAGCCTTCACTTGATAGTTAGCAAACTTCCAATTTGTTTACACACCAAATGGAGAGATAGAGCCTCCTCCTT
>VDFB02103912.1:0-10543 GCA_007258455.2 Sequoia sempervirens | reverse complement strand
GACATTATGAAGTGAATAAAGAGAAATTTGATTTTTATATTAATAGGTTGAAGCCAAGCATACATGAAGAATTGGCACTGGTAAGAATGACCACCATTGAGGATGCAGCTTATTAGTTTTCTCTAAAGGTTGAAGAATGACTAAACAAGAGGTTTGAGAACAAACAACGAGGTGGAGGCCATGGAGGAAAGACTGGTGTATGGTCATATGGAGGTCAAAATGAAGATCAAAAGAAGGGTGAAGGCTCTAGTAGCGACTAGAACTAGAAAGGAGATAACACCTATTGTCCTCGTGATCAGAATAATGGAGACCAAAGAGGAAGGGGAAGATTTGGACGAGGACCGGGATGAGGAGGCTTCTGTGGAACTTGTTTCCAGTGTGGAGAAGAAGGACATAGATCCTATGAGTTTCCTCAACATCAAGGAAGGGAAAATAGAAGACCTGGGGTAATGCATGAGTTGCACATATTGATGAAGATGCTGAGTCTTCACATTTTGAGGATACAGAAAGAGGAGAGGTTCTTGTTACTAGAAGAGCCTTGCTGAATGAGGAGAATGAGCCAACTCAAAGGAAGAATTTTTTTTGCACCAAATGTAAGTGTGAAGGTAAAGTTTGCAATGTTATTATTGATGGAGGTAGTATTGATGACCTTGTTTAAGAAGAAATGGTTAGTAAGTTGTGATTGGAGAGAAGGCATCCAAACCCATACCATATTGCTTGGTTGCAGAAGGACCATAAAGCCTTGGTAAATGAAAAATGTCTAGTAAATTTCAAGATTGGAAATTACTATGATGAGGTATTATGCAATATTATGCCTATGGATGTTTGTCATATGTTGTTAGGCATATTGTGGTAGTTTGATCGATGAGCAATACATGATGAACATGCCAACACCTATTTTTTGACAAAGGATGGAGTTCATCATTAGTTGAAGCCCTTGAAAGAGGTAGAGGAAAAGGTATGTAGTAATCCAAGAGTTTGTTTGGTTGATGGAAGAAAGTTCCTATAAGGTATGAAGCATGAGCATATGTGTTTTGCATTGATCCCTAGAGTTGATAAAGAAGATACTACTGAGGTACCTGTAGAGGTTTCAGATTTATTGAATGAGTTTCAAGCTATGGGTAAGTGCAAGAATTTGGGTCCACGATGAGGGGAAGTTTCGGCCAAAACAAAAAAATTCACATGAAACGTGTACGCGTTCTTAAAAAATGCATACGCATTATGGATCGGGTACTCGAGCCTAAATTCAAATGTGTATGCATTCAAATTCGGGTACACAAACCTAAAATGCGTACACATTTCTGAAAGCTATTTATTTTTTTAAATAATTGACTGTGTTTCATTTTTACCTGTTTGTTTGAGACGCGCCATAGAAGGAGAAGCAAGATTGCGTACACGTTTCGAAGGGCCTGATTGAAGCAAATTTTCACTGCCACCTCCTCCCGTTGACACAACCAACCTCAGCGACCTCTAGGTTGGTTGAATTCATCCATTTTTTTCCTTTATATCTTTCATTTTTTTTGGTAATTTTTATTTAGTTTTTGTTTGTTTAGTTTGTTTTAGTTCGATATTTAATAGTTTTTAAATTGCATTTAAAAAACCATAAACATCAATGAAACAAAGAACGTTAAATTGTAAATCAAAAACCATAAAAACTAAACCTAAATTGGACACATTTAACTTAGAAATCAAAACCGTAAACACTAGGTTCCAAAAAACATACGTCCCTAAAAACTAATTTACCCAAGTTAATCCTTGGACCTAAACCCTAAAATGTAAACCTAAAACCCTTTTTACCTTAAAACCTAAACCTAAAACCCTAATATTTTTACCTTTTAGATAGTGCAACTTGAACTTGTACAATCAATACTTCCAATCTAACCATCTGTGTTGAGAAATGAGGAGATGTTTCTTAACTAGTTCAACAAATCATAGCATAGATTTATGAGGTTGATCTAATTAGGATTGATCATGTTGCTATGTTACACCATTTTCATAATCAACTATAGTTTAAACATTCTCATTTTTTAGTATGGTTACAAGTTTCAATCTCATTAGGATTGATCATGTTGCTCTTGCTCATTAAGTAATTTCAATTTGGAAATTTCCCTCCTTCCTTGCCTTATTTTGTGTCCTCCTTGCCATTGGTTCTTAACTTTCACTTCACATAATTTTAGAAGTATCCCTCCTTGGAGGTTTCTTACATTTTTATTTGGCATAGATATGTTTTCATGTCATCAAATCTCTAAATAATTATATGGTAAAGATCTAAAATTTCTTCCATTTTTGCATGATAAATTATGCACACCAATTCACATGTATAAATATGATTTCATTGTAAAACTAAAAAATTTAGTGAAGTCTTTGTACTTAAAGAAGCCATTTTCAATATGTGAATAGATCTCAAGCTCATTTTTGTTTATTTTGTACATTGCAATTTTACCACTAGCATATATCTATGTGTCCCTTTGAATGTCTTCTATTAATTTTTTATTCTTATTTTTAGTATGCTTTGAAAACAATGAATGAGATTATAAATTAATGTTACAGTTGAACTTATAATTTCTTCTTAACGTACTTTTTCCCACTATAGGGAACTTACATGTCTCTTGTCATGAAATTTGAAAATTTAGATAAATCAATTTATGTCCTTGGATTTAATTAAATTCTATGTCATACTTGATAAATACATGTATTCACAATCGATAAACCTTAGCTCTATAGATATACTCTTGTTGGGAAACAACCACACCTATGAGTAAACTTCCCCTCACCCCAAAAGATACAGCTCTAGACCCATAAAAACTTAGAAGAATAAATTACTTATTGATGAATTAGTTAATTAATGATAGGCTTGATATTTATGAGCTCCATTGAGCACCCTTGTCTAACAATAATCCTAATATATAAATAGAATCTAGTATAATTTTTACTTGAATTAAACTACATGGTTTTCAACATTTACCCTTTTTGACACTCATTCTTGAGTTGTTCATAACCTAAATTAGTGGGGACCTTTCCTTCTCTTTTTCCACCTTTATATATGTAATAGAAGACACTCTAAACAACCCCTAACCTCCTATTAACACCCAATTTGAGAAATCAAAGTTATATATCTACATGTGTCTTGTTTGAATTCATTCTTTAGTCCTTTACCTATAGAAATTAAATGGTTCCTCACCTCATGTGAACACAGTCTCTATTTACTAATCTTCTTATTTAAGTCCTCCAATGATGATTCAAAGAAGTCTCATTGTTGATATCGTAGCCTTTTGTGAGCTCTCAATTCTTGATCTACATTTTATCCAACTCCTAGTTTAAATGTTGATCCAATGATTTATTTAAATTTAAATCTTAAGTCTTTACCTTAATCCATGTGGTTTTATTTATATTTTAAATAAATAAATTAATGTATATCATCAAATTTGGCTATAGTTTAAGTATCAAGTGATATCTAGCTAAAAATAAGTTTATGGGGCCTTCTTTCAGGGGATTCACTTAATAAACCAATGACATAGTGCATGCATTCATAGGGTTCTAATAAAACCCCCTAATTTCATTTCTACCCATTAGAGTTATAATTAGAACTTACCTCCCTATTTTCGTTGAGAGGTATCCTATGTACCACATATAGATCTAACTCAAAACTATTTATAATTGAACCATCCCATTTATTAAAGGTTTAACATAAAATACCTAGATGAATTATGACAAATATGCCATCCTCTACAAAGTTTTGATGTAGAAGCACTTATACTTGACTCAACATATGAGTTCCCTTTCCATGTACACAAAATGTAATTTAGTGCATCCTTAGATATTTTAGGTATCTTAATTATAGTATACATATCGATCTAAATTATATAGTGGATTTATATTTTAGATATACTTGATGATTCTTCTTGGAAGGGTTACTAAAAGGTGTTCAATAATTAGTTTTATGTAACATGTAGGTAGGATTAAATATTAAAATTTTATGACCTTGGTGTGACAATTATCTCCATTTTTAGTTACATTCTAAGAGTTGGTAGTAACAACAAACCCTTCATATTAACAACCACACACTGGACTCAATTTAATGTGTACATGTTATGGATTTAAATAATGTTATGGATTTTTTAATATTATAAATCGAATGGTCTTCAAATGAAATGTATTTTGAATTTGTGCAAGTTCAATGTGATTTTAAATAGCTTTCAAATTTTGTGCATTATTTAATTATTTTGTTGATATATAATTTTTAATTGTTTAACATGTAGTTTCCATTTCATTACATTCACATGGATCTAGAATTTAACATAGAGGATTTTATGCCTGATGCAAAAAATCCTACAGATCCCCCTCCACACTCCTCCACCTCTAACCCCCACCCTATATAGTAGATGCTCAATTAGAGGCAAGTGAATAGCTTTTATTGTGATTCAAGGAAACATAGATCTAATAAAAAATGAGCCTAGAATCCCTCCCCATCTCACATGGTTTGCATCTGCGATGCAAACTATTGTCGATTTTGTTTGATCTATTGATGTAGACCTAGATAGGTTCCATCGATGGAGAGAAGAGAGGAGACAATTCTACGTAGATGGATTGTCTTATAAAGAAATCAATATCCTTAAAATTACCAAACAAGCCATGTGTAACATTTTTAACCCCAAACAAACCAGCAATTCCACCGCAAAAAAGCAATTTCAATTTATGGTGTAGGCGCACCTATAGATGGTTGCACATTTTTGGGATAGATGGTGGATGGTTTTTGATAATCCACCACATAGCAATTTTGAGGTGCCCCTATACTTTTTGAGAAAGTTATGGGCTGAGTTTGAGTTGGGTTTAAAACCCAACTATTTTGATATGAGGTCATTTCAGGGAGTTGGGCATGGCATGCCCCAACATAGACTAGGAGAACATGTCAATCCTCAATGGCGTGCTCCGGTTGCTCCTATTTTTCCTCCTTCTCCTAGTGGTCCTGCCCCATTTCAGCAACAGACCATGTTATTGACATTAGGAGCATTGAGTTTTCTTTCAAGACATCTCACTCATCAGACTACACACGCGGTGACTAAAGTGGCCAATAGAGAGCATGGAGGCACGAGCTATGGGAATACTCAGGCATCCACTTCAGGTGACCCACATGCATCTGGGATAGAGTCATATATGAATTTAATATATTCTGAGGATCATCCTACACAGGTATGTTCATGTTTTGAACTTAAATTTAATTTGTAACTTGAAATGTGCAAAATTCATGTAAATAATTTAACATCAAATTATATATATAATATAATATTAATTCAACAAGTGCTCGATGTATATGTATGATCAGATGATGCCTAAAACTCAATATGGTCATGTCTATATGCCAAGTGTTGTAGATATGGGCTCACCTTTTGGTCAGGTACTTGAACCAATATATATTAAATAATTTTTGTGGATATATCTAATTTAATTTGAATTTGTATACGTATGAAATGATATATTATATCTAGATGCAGGGAGGTCATACGATACCTAGTACTGACCAACCACAAGTTGTGGTGAGCGCTCCTGAGACATCATCAGCTAAGGTGCATGATTTCAAATGTTTTTTATGTTTAAATTCAATAGACATCATAGATCTAATTTAATTTGTTCATTTACTTTACATGTGTGAATTGATCTATACAAATTATTGTACATCTATATCTGATTTCATAGGATACCCAAAAGGCGAGGCACACTGAGACATCATTAGCATTATGCATGGGAAATATCAGGTGTGTGTGTGATCCTTGAGTCATATCATTCGAGGGTTGTAAACTTTAATAAATCTCCTATACAATTTTTATGGACCTTTTAAATATATATATATATATATATATATATATATATATGAGCTTTTAACATATTTTTTGCTTTATATGAATATGCAAGATATAGTAGATCAGGAAATTGGATCTTCTCAATTGACAGTTATGCTACTCGTTGAACAAAATGTGCTAGTAGATTCACATGATCATATGGTAATTTATGCATACTAAAAATAATTTTTATTGTATTTACTAGATATTTAATTAAATTTATTTTTATCTAAAAGTTTATATTTTCAAGTTTAAATATGTTTAATTATATCAAAATAATTTCTAAATAACTTTAAATCTAATTTCAAGTTTCTTGTACTCTTTTACAACATGATGTAGGTACATCTAGTTGACATGGAACAAAGAGGAGACTTGATATGACTGATCAGCTTGATAGTTAGATGGTTTTAAATTTTATGGACTATAGATCTCTAAAGTTTTATTTAAATATATATATTTGGACTTGACATACATTTGAACATGTTATTTTCATGGACCATTTCACATACATTATGTCGATTAATATTATCATGTTTTGTTTAATTTATAGGTTGACTTTAATACATGTGATGATTATATAAGCAGTCAATTATGATCATGTTAAATGTTCATTTTGATGATTATATGCATTCATGTATGTATAGATATAAATTATCTAATTTTCAAGTAATACATGCACTAGATATAAATTCTTATCTAGAATCAAATTATATATATATAATTTATCACATGGTTAGGTGACAAATTAAAACATTCCTTAAATAGTTTAGATAATATGTACATAATAAATTAAGGATAGGTAAAATTTTAAATATTTTCCAATTCTAACAAATATTTGAATCAATAAACAAAAATCTATCTTTATATGCACAAAATGTAATCCACAATTGAACAATTATATAAAATGTGGTAAATACAAGACATGAAATGTATAATCTATAAAATTGGAACAAGATATTTAAAAGTAACTAATAAATTCATTTTAAGTTCATATCGAAGAAACATATATAATGTATATTGATGTTTTAATACAACTATATAACATGATGAAACATATATGTGTATGTAGATACAATTAAAGCTTATCAACTTTTAGGTCAAGACCACAAATTGATATTTATAGTCTCTTGATAATTTTTTTTTAAAGTGACAATCACATGGTAGACCGACTTGATGAGAACCTGCAAAAATAATTAATGTAAGTAAAGTAACTATAGTTTTTATGAGTCATTTAAGTAAATAATTCATGCGAGAAAAGAACAATATATAGTAAAAGTTAGAAAATTGGATCTTATAAATTCCATACAAATTCAAATGATGTTTGCCATAGGATGGATTAAGGGGACCTAAGAGGATATAGCTTAAGGGGGGTCCTAAGAGAATGCCTTAAGGGGAGTTAAGAGGATGGCTTAAGGG
Organism: Sequoia sempervirens; assembly: GCA_007258455.2. Classification (NCBI taxonomy): domain Eukaryota; kingdom Viridiplantae; phylum Streptophyta; class Pinopsida; order Cupressales; family Cupressaceae; genus Sequoia; species Sequoia sempervirens. The sequence continues at coordinate 3,290 of VDFB02103912.1, read as the reverse complement.
GATGCAAGAGGGTGGATTAAGGGGAGTTGATGGAATGACTTAAAGGGATGTAAGCGAGTGGATTAAGGGGAGTTGGTAGAATGACTTAAAGGGATGTAAGAGGGTGGATCAAGGGGATGCATGTCATGAACCCTATGATATGGCTTAACGGGTCCTAAGAGGATGGATTAAGGGGAATTATGAGAGTGACTTAAGGGATGAAAGATTGTGGATTAAGGGTATGTAAGAGGATATGACTTAAGGGTCCTTTAAGAGGATGGCTTAAGGGGATGCAAGAGGGTGGATTAAGGGGATTTGATAGAATGACTTGAAGGGATGTAAGAGGATGGATTAAGATGAGTTGATATAATGAATTAAAGGGAAATAAGAGGGTGGATTAAGGGGAGTTGAGAGAATGACTTAAAACCCTAAAACCTAAACCATAGGACCTAAATCCTAGGAGATGAACCATAAACCCTTAAAAATAATATAGATTTGGTATTCTAAGCATCTCATGAACCCTAGAGAGACTTAAAGGGATGCAAGTGGATGGATTAAGGGTAGATATATGAGGATATGGATTAAGGGGTCCTAAGAGCATGGCTTAAGGAGTGTTGAAAGAGTGGCTTAAGGGGATGCAATTGGATGGATTAAGGGTAGATATACGAAGATATGGATTAAGGGGTCCTAAGAGCATGGCTTAAGGGGTGTTGAGAGAGTGACTTAAGGGAATGGATTAAGGGGTGTTGAGAGAGAGACTTAAGGGGATGCAAGTGGATGTATTAAGGGTAGATATATGAGGATATGGATTAAGGGGTCTTAAGAGGATGGCTTAAGGGGTGTTGAGAGAGAGACTTAAGGGGATAGAAGTGGATGGATTAAGGTTAGATATATGAGGATATGGATTAAGGGGTCCTAAGAGGATGGCTTAAGGGGTGTTGAGAGAGAGACTTAAGGGGATGCAAGTGGATGGATTAAGGGTAGATATATGAGGATATGGATTAAGGGGTCCTAAGAGGATGGCTTAAGGGGTGTTGAGAGAGACACTTAAGGGGATGCAAGTGGATAGATTAATGGTAGATATATGAGGATATGGATTACAGGGTCCTAAGAGGATGGCTTAAGGGGTGTTGAGAGAGTGACTTAAGGGGATGCAAGTGGATGGATTAAGGGTAGATATATGAGGATATGGATTAAGGGGTCCTAAGAGGATGGATTAAGGGGTGTTGAGAGAGAGACTTAAGGGGATGCAAGTGGATGGATTAAGGGTATACAGATATGGATTAAAACCTATGAGGATGGGTTTAAGGTGTTATATATAGGCCCTAAGGGGATGAAAGTAGAGATGGATTAAGGGGTAGACATATGAGGATATGGATTAAGGGGTCCAAGAGGATGGCTTAAGGGTGTTGAGAGAGTGACTTAAGGGGATGTAAGAGGATGGATTAAGGGTAGATATACAAGGATATGGATTAAGGGGTCCTAATAGAATGGCTTAAGGGTAATTAATAGAGAGACTTAAGGGGACACAAGAGGATGGATTAATGGTACATAAGAGGATGGTTTAAGGGGTTTTAAGAGAATGACTTAAGGGGATATGAAATCAATTATAAACTTTTTATTAAATGAAAATGAATTAAATTTAGTTTTATATTTATTCTATCAATTAAATGTATCTAGAACTATATATAGTTACCTGTCTCTAGATTCAAATTCCATTGTAATATATGTGCATCTCCTCTCTTTTTTGTAAAGCATCTAGTTTTGGGAGCCCTAAAACATAAAATGATATAAAAATTTAATTAGGAAATGACTAAAGAAATATATATATATCAATTAAATATATATACAACTATATACTTGCCAATATTTATTTACTCTGTTGTACCATCTGTATCCTCTCTTTTTTGTAATGCATCTTGATTGTCTTATGACCATCCATTGAAAGTGTACATAAACTTCATTATCAATCCCTCCCTTGATATCTAACTAGTTTTATATTGGTTGCCAAAATCAAATGTGAATAATGTATAATATTCTTGTGTCTTTCATAATCTTCAAATGCAAGCAAGCCATTCTTTCTTATCAAATATTTTTTAATCCAGGTGCCAACAACAACCACTCAACCAATTGGATACTCAAAGTTGTCATCAACCACTATAGGATGTACCAACTTATTTTTTCTCTCAACACTTATAGCCAACCAATACTTCATCCCCTCTTCATTCTCCTTAGGTGCAACAACAACATACATGTCCTACAAAAATAAATAGAAATTTCAATAAAGAGTGACTTATATTTAATTCACATATATAAACATGCATACATATAAAATTCAACTCAATAAATAATGTACCTTCTTGTACAAGATTTGAAACATGATCATAATCATCTAATGTGAACACTTGATTATCTTCAATTGTCGTTCCATGTTGAGCATGTGTCGATGTAGGTGTTAACTCTCTTTGTTGCCATTGTTCAACCCATTCCATATTTTCACATGCCTCCCAATCACTTGCAATAAAAAATTGACAAAAGCATGCCAACTCCCTTTTCCATATTGTCCATGTGTTTGCATTCAAACTCTTAAACAAATGCCATTTTTTAGATCCATTAAATCTTTCACAATCTTGTTGAGAAAAAATATCATTTTCTTCAACTAACCAAAAGAAGCATTGAATTTTGAGCTCTCGCTTGTTCTTGTAGATAATTTGGTATTTCACCAATCTACAATTGCACGTGCATCTCTAAATTTATCAACATCCTCAAATTTTAGTTGCTCTCTAGCAAGAGCTCTTTTCACACATGCACCTACTCCATCGTTTTCTCCCTTATCATGACCAGCTTCAAAAAAACTCCATATGTGTTGGATATTATTTTCCTTATGAACTCTACATAACCAATAAAACATTTTGGCATTTTTGAATTGATCCATGCAATTATTTGACCATATGAGATGTTCTAGTATTTGAATTTCTCTCTCTTTTAATTTTTTATAAAATATATCAAAACAATATTGAACAAACTTAAATGAATGTAATTTATTATCACTTACATAAAAATGGTACTCTCTCAAAAAAATTCTATTATCTTCTCTACTATCATCTACATGTCTATAAAAAATGAGATCAAATATAGCTACTTGCATTGAATTATAGTACTGTGATTGAATTTCTTCTTGTGGAGCAAGAGTATAATTTTTAGCAAAATAAACAACTGACAATATAGTTCCAATTAGGAATGTGTTTTTACATAAACGAAATTGATTATCAAGCCAATGAGCATATTGAGAGTGTTGAACATATTTAGGT
>VDFB02103911.1:0-24368 GCA_007258455.2 Sequoia sempervirens | reverse complement strand
CTTATGTCCTTCTTACAAACTCTTTCCTACTATAAAAAATCACCTTCATAAAGTGGCAGTATAGTCATAAAGGCTGTGATGGTAAAAAAGTCACATTCACAAGCTCTTTAAGTACATAGACACATGTACATTTGATTTCCCTCTTTTGATTTTACTATCATATTTATATTACCCTATGTTAATTACATTGGAAAATTTGATATACCTACTTCTTGTATGCCTTTAATTCACTTAATCAGTCACCTCTATGACTATCTACTAAATTTAATGTTACCATTATCACTATATAGACACAACCTCTTTGTTTTTATCTATGGGTTTTGAATGATATATCAAAAAACAACTGTCAACTCATGCTACTATTTATGCACTCATAGATTTCTCTTGTGTAGTATGCACAAGCTTAGGTTATTTCTTCTCTTTTTATTTTTTTCTTATCTAAACTTTCGTAGTGTGTTTCTTCTTGTGATGGCTAAATGGTTCCATTAAATTACTCCTACAATGTTATGCTTTATGTCCAAAATTATTACATCTATAACATATGACCTTGTAACCAACAAGAGGAACAAAATAATTGTAGTCTCTTAACAATCCATAAGCAATTATTTTGTATGTCCTAAAATCTCTTTCTTTGTAACTAAATTTGTTACATTTATGACATGCATTATTGTATTGTGTAGTCACAGTAGGAGGGTCCTCAAAGAGAATAGTCTTGACTATGCAACAAGAGTTACACAATAGAAGCCACATGGAATATGGAGGCAAATGCAGATTCAAACATTCATATTACCAAAAAAATTAGTTACAATCAACCAGCAACATTCGGGTTCACAGATTGGGCTCACAGGCCCGATACAACATGCTCAAAATATAGTATTCCTATATGCTCCTTAATACGAGCTGAAATATTACATATCAAATCCAATATTCATCCATTTTCTATCCTAATGGTCTGTTACAATGATTTATATCACATACATGGATCTAGAATCCTCCATGTTGGTTGAAGATCATTACAATCTCCAATGAAGGAAACGTACTATGTGTGTGAAATAGGTCAGCCTTAAATTGGAATTTATCCTAGACAGGTGCATAGGATGAATTGTGGACCAAAATTAAGGTTAGGGACACTTCACAGAACAATTTAGAACACGCCACAAGGATCTGCAAGAGACAAAACTAGTTGTTAGGCTTAAAACTGCTATGGTGCTCTATTCTAGAAACTGTCACTTAATTCAGAAGCGATAACTTTCCAGAAGAAGATCCAATCATTTTGAAATCTTGGAATAAGGGAAAATGAATATGTCAATGCTGAAAACATAGATTTGTAGGGTCTGGTGAGCAAATATGATGAAATGTTGAATCTTCCAACTTGAACTAAACAAAAACTGAAATGTTTTTTTTTTTGGTTGATACAGGATTGCAAAGAACCAAGGATGCTCCTACATCATTGTAATTATTCTTTAACAACCTACAATAACTTTTATTCTTGTTTCTTCAAAATTATTTCTTGCATGCATCCAACACTATACAGGTCTATGACCAAATTTATAACATGAATAGCAATAACCATGAAAAGAGTTTTCAAACTTGTTCATTTGGTGTTGTCTTAAATGAAAATATCTTTTGAATTTTTTATTGTTCACTTTGGAAGGATTATTTTCTATTTTCTTATTCTTTTCTTCTGTATTAGGAGCAACAAAATGATAGTTTAGATCTATTTTCTTAATAGCAGTTTTTCTAACCTTAGAACTCTATGCTTTTTCAAAGCCTAAACCAATAGTATCCTTGTGATATTTTTCTTCCCACTTCATCTCATTTAATCATTCAATGCTCTTTTTAAATTGAAGATTCTTGTGTAACTTGGAAGATTCCCTTTCTAGCTCCTTTCTCAAAGAAACTATCTCTAACTCATATCTTTCACAATCAACCTCTTTTGTCTTAAATGGATTTATGACTTATTCTTCTATTTTCTTAACTTATGCAACTTGTACCTTCAAATCAATGATTTATTTTTTTTCTTCTCCAAGGGTTGAAAGTGTTTTGGCATTGGACTCCTTTTCTTCTTGAAGTTGCAACTCTAATCTTTGGTTCTTCTTTTTAAGTTTCTTAATCTCATCTAGGGCACAAATGAGTTCACCTTCAAAATTCATCTTCATCATATTCTTGTTCATATTAACTCACAATTTTGTCTCCTTCTTTGGAAGCATTCTTAACTACAAAATCATCTTCTCTTTCAAATATATCATATCTTGTCAACTGACAGGGTGTTTCTTGCAACAACACATCACCTTGATAAATCTTGACTAACTTGTCCCAAACATATTTTTCACTCTTACAATGCATGACTTTAACAATGGTCTATTTTCTCAAACCATAAAAGATGGCATCCATGGGCTTTTCATTGCATTAATAATCATTCTTCTCATCAGAGGTAGAAGGAGGTGTTTAAAGAATTGTATAACCTTTTTCTAGTGATGTCCAAACATCAAATCCAAAATAATTCAAGTAATACTCCATCCTAATACTTCATAAAGAAAAATTAATGCCATCAAATAGAGGTGCTTTTGAAGTAGAAGACTCTTCCTGAATAGTCATAGTATTCAAGTATTAGGATCAACCCAAGTTGATTAAACTTCTACAGGGAACTTGTTGCTCTAATACCAATTATAGGAATACTCACTATCACTAAGAGGTGGGGTGAATTAGTGATGCATAAAAACCAAAGAAATTAAACAAATTTAAATTTTGAGAAAAATAAATTTCAATGGAAATATATAAAGATTAACATGACACAATATTTATAAGTGGAAAACCCTAGAAATGGAAAAGTCAATGTGTGAGGTGCACCAATCCAAACCTCACAATTTGTTCACCATTAGGTCTCATTGATTACAATAGAGTACCAAATCCACCAATAGGTCTCACTGACCAAAACCTCAATGATTACAATGGAGCACCAACTCCACCAATAGGTCTCACTGACCCAAACAAATAGGAGAATCAACTCCAAAATCAATAGGAGCACCAAATCCAAAACCAAAAAGAGCACCTCCTCCAATACAAATAGGAGCACCAACTCCAATAATAAATTATGCAAGACTTAAATATAGAGTAATACTCTCTTTACAATACATTCTAGATTTGGTTTGACATACAAATATTCCATGCTTGAATCTCCTTGCACATGCATGGATAACGTTTTCATTGCAAGACTCCTCTTATTTCAACAAATACAAATCAGGTTTAATCTTCCTCTTAGTTCAACAAATACAAACAAGGTTTAATTTAAAACATGATGTATGTATAAGAAAAGAATTCCTTTGCTAACACCTTGACCACAATCTTCAAATGACACAAAAACAACTTTTACACAAGAATATATCATCTCTTAAGAAAACCAACTTTAGGAAAGTTCATATTACAACCACATGGATATTACACATCTAGAGACCTAGGTAACAAACTATCTAATGAAACTCCAAGTGTCAATGATCTCAGTTAGATCACACTTTTATCAAAATTAAAACACACTCTATGAACATGGTAATACAATGGAATCATATAACAATATTATTTAATTATCCTCTCTGTGCATAATCTTGACAACACACCAAACTCCATATGCTTGTGATCTCATTCACATGATTAATCTATGCAAAGAACATAGAAATTTCATGAAAAACAGTCATACAAGGCTTTGAAACCCTTCCTTAAACTGTTAGTAAAATCTCCCATATTGTATATTGCCTCTTCTAGAAAAACATAGTTTCATTAACTTCTACATACTCTCACAAAGCACCAAAATTACTGAGAAGACCTCAAAGCACTCTTGAAGATCCACATTCCAACATTAATTGCAGTTAGTTACCAAACTACATATATCTATAACAAGGGACGACACCCATATGCCTGTCAAAGAGAGATCTTTAGGAGATGACAAATCTTCAGATTTAAAAGTGTCATCGATCCTTGAAACCTATCGATACATCAGTTAAATTATAACAATTCATTTATCTTTATATAGTATAATATGAATTGTTAACCTACTAAGTCGGTTAACCCTAAGAGTATGGGCTAGTTATCAATGAACTTAACCCATCAAATAGTCACTTAAGTGAATCTCTACCTATTATAGCAAGCCAGTCATTGAACATAACATAAAGTGAACTTGTCATAAAAAAATTTCAAAAAACTTCATTTAGGGTTTTAGAACAAAATCTCAAACAATGAAAGAACCCTAATCAATTTCAAAACCTTTATGAACTTGAAACCATGTGATTGTTCTATGACCTCTAGTATTCACCATATTCCTTTGATGAAAAATATTGTTCCTTTGATATTGACAAAGAAGATTAGATTTGATGAAGTATGAGCATTAAACCATGGAATGCATCAACACCATGAACACCATGAGGAGATGAATAAACAACAATTACTTCAAATGCAACTCTTTAAATGATCTTTGTCCTAAAGCAACTCTTGATCTTTTCCATCAATGGTTGCATCAACCTTTCCTTTGCTTATCACATGAAGAAATGGCATACCTTTGACACCAATGAAAAACACCATCAAAACTTAAATGAGTGGACTAGTCCTAGCTAACATAAGACACTCGACTTAAAAATTGCATTCTTTAATGGACAAATAATCAATAGAAATTTCATGCCTCGTCCAAATTCAAAAGAGATAAATAGTTGTATTTTTACTAGCTAAAATTTACTTTAACCATTAAATTGGATGACATTTAAGAACAACTAGAATCATTTATAAGGAGGATTTTCTAGTTTATTTTAGAATAGATGCTTTTGTATCTACCAAATAATTCATAATAAGAAAATGGTAATCTAATAAATATAGTCTACATATAAGAAAAATGAAAAACAAGAGCATACAAGTAAGAGGTCCAAAATTTCATCCCTTAAAATAACTTATTATTCCCAAACAATGTAAAAGTGGTATTATATAATTTTTATCATGACTTATTATTCTATCATGAGATGGTCTAGCATTGAGGTAAACCTTGAGGGTTGGTGTGCCTATATCTTTTAACATGTGCTCAAAAAATAGTTATTATAAAAAGTAGCACATGCCTTGTTTTGCAGTGAGTGCCAAAGAACTTGGGATGTCTTAGTTCAAGTTAAGACCTTCTAAGGTTGTTGCGAAATTTCCTAGGAACACCATAGAAGGAATGCAAGAAGATGATGCTTGATGATGTAGAGATGAAACTTTGAAGTTCTCTCTAATTGAATATTCTTCTTAAGTTATCTTGTGATTTTCCATTTCAAAATGATTACTAAATAATTTTTTAATGGCATAGGATCATTAAAATATATTTTCTTAGTCCAATCAAGCCTTTTGGTGTGTAAATTAATCACATAACAACTAACATCTATAAATATTAGATCATGAGTAAGATCTATAAAAAAAAATTGTAAAATAATCACCATTGAATTAGAGAGCTTTAATACCATGTTTCTTCTTGCATTATTAATTTTGATAAGAATTTAGGGGGAATTTATTTTGATAATTTTAGTATTTGTTTGTAACTATTCAATATTTTTAAGAGTAGAAAAATAGCTATTAATTACATACAATTTATAGAGTTAAGATTCCAACTATGAATTTTCATGTAGCATGCCTTGAGGCTATAAAACTAGGATGAATGATTGTAAAAGGGGAACATGAGATAGTTAAATAGACTCCTTATTCTCATATAACAAATATATATTATTAGATATTCTACTTGCACGATTCTTTTGGTATACCTTTTTTTCAAAAAGTTTTATTTCTTAAGTAAAGCTTGATTTTATGATAATAGAGGATATTGCTATAAATACTTTGGATAATTCCTATTTTATCAATATTCTTTATGAAATTTCAATTTTAAGTTCAAAGTTTCATCTATACCAATGTAGTATCAAGCATCATAAAATACTAAGAGAAGAATTAATGGGAACAATTTTGAATAGCTTCAAAGGTATTTAGGGTATGAGTGCCAATGAAAATATAGAGTTGTGTCATGATGTAAAAAAGAGGATAACCAAGTTGAAACAAAAAATAAGAAATAAGAAAAGGTAGAAGAAAATAAAAGACCAACAAAGAAAGTTACAAGAAAAAGAGTTTGAGTTGGAGTAATATGAGACATGCATTACTCAAAATAAATTTATAGCAAAGGACTTAAAGTTTTATGAGAAGGAAAAAAGAATACAGTGAGAATAAATACTCACCTTATGAGCAAAAGATGGTTTTAGAGAGGAAAATATATAGATTCTTGGATTAGTTGGGGAATATAACTACCCTAGTAAAAGGAAAGATTAAATCCCTTAATGAGTGGTCAAAATTATTATGGAATGGAAGGCCCTTAAAGATGATTTATTAAAAAAATAGGGTAAATGATATCTAGATGAATGGGATGAAAATAAAGAGAATGAGTTGGATGAAGATATTGAGGTGTGTTATCCCAAAGAAAGCGAAAATATTGAGAATTATAATGGGAGAGAAGAAGAGTTAAACTATTACAATGAAGAGGTGCATGCAACCTTTCACAAAATATGGCCCAATATGTTGTAGTAGTCAAATCAATCCACAATAGAGATGAAGATACAATAAAGATGGAAATTTTTAGGATCTCATATATAATGTAGTCTTGTTGATTTTAGGGAACATAATAGACTAGAAATAACATTATTGATGGGAAGAGAGAAGAAGATAACATATTTATTGGAAAATAAATGGAAATGGTTGTGAAAAGGAGTAGAAGCATATATATTTGTTGTGTAGAGAAGGAGGAAGTACCCATGAGAATTGTTGGATCCCTTTACTTGATTTCCATTTTTACTAGTTTATGTGCAAGTGCAATAGAAGATAGTATAGGATGATCATTAGAAGTGGGTATAAGCCCATAAGAAGCTAGGAAGAAAGAGAAAATAAATTGAAAAAGGAGGATGATTTTTTATCCAACAAGATACTAGAAGGAGAGGAAGAAAATGTGAAAATATGTATAGGTATTTAACCTTGTGTATAAGGGTAGTCGATGGTTAGGTTTTTTAGCTGAAAAGGATGGTTCTACCATCTATCTTAAACCCTCACCTAGATTTTTGGTACAATAGCATCAAAGAACACAAATGATAAAGGTCATATCAATGCAATATAAAATTTTGATGTAAACTACTTTTCCACTAAATTAGGGAATTAGCAAAATCTTTCTTCTTGCATTAGTGAGTTTAATGGAGATTTATGGGGAATATTTCTATTAATACTTGTTTATAAACTTTCATTCTCTGTGCAACTAAAAAATATATTTGTCAACTACATACTAATTTTAGTGTCAAGATTCAAACTTGGAGTTTTCCATTAGGAGGCGTTTGGGGCTATAAAAAGAGGAACACATGATTGTAAAAGGGGGGAACAAAAGGAGGTTGAAAGGATTTATTCTCCTCATATAAACAAAAGAGTATTAGATGTTCCAATTGGATGTTTTTTTAATACATGTTGTATTCATTTAGTTTTTCTTATTGGAGACAGTTTATGAGAATAGAGGATATTATTATACATAATACAGGTCACATTGTATGACATAGTTTGTAGAAAAATTTCAGTGATGTGGTGTAGTTTAGGTTGTAAGCGACCTAATGGATTGTAACTTCTTGACTAACATAGTGCAATCTACTAAAATGTCGCATACTTTAATAGGAAAATAGTCAAATACTTGTTTCTCACTTCATTCACACTAAGAAATTACAAATGCTTGTCCTATTTTATTGAATAAATTTACCGTTGACTGTTGAGCTAAGTAATTAATAAAAATAACCAATATCATATTTAAATGGTTTTTCTAATAAATTTAAAATTAAAAATTAATTTAAGTATCAAACAACCTAAAATAAATAAATTACAATCTAATAAAAATACATGTATCAAAATTTAATCCCTTTAAATTACATATATTATTCCCAAATAATGTACAACTCGTAATACACCTTGGTATTTTTCTTGATAAAGTTTCCCTCCTAGCATGACAAGTTGAACCTTTGAGCAACCATACACTTTTATCTTCTCTAAATTGTTCAATTTCCAATAACACTATGGTAACCTTTGCAATGCCTCACATGTCATTATTGTCAATGTGTTTATGTGAAGGTAGTGCTCCTTCTTCCACTATTACCAACTCCTCTATGTTCTCCACCTCCACCATTGAAAATACCTCAAGCTTAGGAACTTCTCTATATTGGGCACTTAATAATATCAAGGTACTTTAGACTCGCAAGTTTGTGCAAAGTAGGTAGTCGTTTCAACACCTCACATCTAACAAACTAATATAACTCAAATGTTGAAATTCACAAAATGAATTTTATAGCTGAAGTAATTGAAAACATGCAAGCCAAAATTTCCTCAAATTTTTCATGATAGTCATGTCATGAGGTACATCTCATACATTTAAATATATTATTCCCAAATAATATACAACTCATTATTGAACATAATATTAAAAATTTTATTTTCAAATTGATTACACATTTATATACCATTATTTTGAATGACATAACTCAAAACAAATAAAATTCATTTACGTCATCCAAAAATTGAAACATCTCGTTATGCCAAATTTCCCTGTAATGATAATGTTTACGCCCATGAACTACATCAAAGTAGTGTTGTTCTAATCCTTGTGTTTCTACAATAGATAATGTTATTGTTTGCACCTTGCTCTTTGTCTTGATAAAGTTTTCTTCCTCTACCATGACAAGTAAAACCTTTGAGAAACCATACACTATTATCTTTTCTACACACTTCAAGTTACAATAAGGTTGTGGTAAGCTATGTAATACCTCACACTTCATTATATTGTCAATATTTTTAGTGAAGGTAGTGCTCCTTCTTCCACTATTGGCAGTTGCTCTATCTTCTCCACCTCCACCACTAAAAATGCCTCAAGCTTGGGAAATGCTCCTCCCTTGTCAAATTCCTCTGAGAACTTCTCTATGTTGGGAAACTTAACTATGTCTAGATGCTTTAAACTCATGAGTTTTTGCAAATTATGTAGTTGTTTCAGCATGCCGCAGTTAAACATGTTAATGGATCACAAGTATTGAAATTCAAAAGATGAATTTTCTATCTGGAGTAACTCAAGACACAATAACCAGAGTTTCCTCAATTTTGACATGGAATTCATGTCATGGGGTAGCCTTTCCATATTTTTGAGAAGCAAACATAGAGACTCCATCTACTTCATGCATCCCAACATTGTTTTTCGAATTGTTTCACTGTTATTTGGAAGCTCCAAAATTTTGAGTTGGATTAGGTTGCCCAAATCACTTATTGAAAGTAGATCTTTTCTGTGCTTATTCCACCCTATATTTTAAGAACCATGTGCACCAAGGTACTCCATAGATGTAAGGTGTGAGATCCCATAAGGCATGAACTGCAGATGTTGATAGGAAGAAACGTACAAAAATTCTAGGGAAGTTAACTTAGAAATGTCGGTCGGGAGTTTTGTAATATCAGATTGATAAAGATCTAATACTTGAAGATTTTTGAGATTAGCGACAGAGTTGGGTAGTCTCTTGATTGGCACATCGCTTAAGCAGAGGAAAAATAAATGCTTTAAACATCCCATGTTTGTTGGCAATGATTGGAGGGCAGTCTGCGACAAATCCAGGACTCTGAGAGTGGTCATATTCCCAATCACCTTTTTGGAAATTTATTTTAAATGAGGATTCCAAGGAAGTGGCAAGGAGCGGATATAGGGAGCTTTGAATGCCCTTGGAACACTAGTCAAACTGTTGTGCATCAATGAAATTCTGACGTGTCCTAAAAATTGGTTTGATGGTGGAAACTGTTAGGAATAAAGTGTTTTAAAACAAAAAGATTTAAAAAAAATATAGTTTCTCAATCTTGCATGGAAATAAAAATAAAGCAAGCCAAGAATAGAAGATTTTGTGATAGGTGAAAAGCGACTATTTTGAGAAGTATCTTTTATTTGGAGATAGAGATAAGTTTTTCAGATGTTTCTAAAAGAAATGCATTATCTCTAGAAGATTTTCATATGCAATGTAATACTATATATTGGTACTTTGAGATAGTCATTTTTGAGAGAGAAAAAGATGAGAGTTAGTTTGTAAGTTTTTATGTTGTCATAATGCTGCTAAAATTCCTCTAAATTGAGTTGAGGTGAACACTCCTGTAAGAACTTGGATTGCAAGTGTGTTGTAATCTATTTCAAGATTTGATAATACATTGTCCAGGTTTTGGAGTGTGGGATTTTTCTCCCCAAAGGGTTTTCCCTATGTAAATCATTGAGTTATGGTTTTATTGTTTATGGTATTATGTGTTTCTTCAAATCTCTATAATATTTTATTTGAAATTTGGATAATTCTCTTCTCAATATTAGCATAGGAAGAGTTTCCGCACACCTTTGCTTCCTTACAAGTGGTATCAGAGCCTAGCCAATTTTGGTTCTATTTGTTGGGTAATGGGTTTTTTTGAGCTAATCAAGTTTGAGTGGGAGCTTGTGCAGAGTATTTCATATTCTATGTTGCAAGATAATAGAGATGGGGAGCACATCTAGGAGGATTAAAGTAGAGAAGTTTTCTGGCACAAACTTTGAGATGTGGAAGCTGAAGATGGAAGATCTATTGATTGATCGGGATCTATGGGATGCAATGGATGAAAATTTCCAGAGGCCTATGGATCCAACTTTGGCTACAAAATATGATGTAATGGATAGAAAAGCTAAAGGTCTAATAGGAATTTGTCTTGTAGATTCAATTTTGATAAATGTCCATGAAGAACCCACTTCGAAGAATCTTTGGAAGAAGTTGGGTGAGATATACCAAGCCAAATCTATAGTAAATAAGATTTTCTTAAGGAAGAAGTTATATTCATTGAGAATGGAAGAAGGTGGACGAATTTTTGAGCATCTGGAAACATTCAATATGTTGGTGACTTAGTTGACCTTTAAGATGGATGAAGAAGAAAGATGCTAAACTTTGTTGTGTTTGTTGCCAGACTCATGGGATAGCCTAGTCATGGCCATTAGGAGCACTTATGTCATCTTGAAGATGGAGGACATTGTTGGTTCTCTACTGTCTGAAGAGATGAGAAGGAAGGTCTCTCTGAGTGCCAAAGAGGCTTTGAGTGTTCGAGGAAGACCAAAAGAATGAGGCAAAGATGAGAAGGAACATGGCCATTCCAAGTCCAAAAAAAAGTGGAGATCAAAATCTCCTAGTAAGTCCAAGGCAATATGTTGGAACTATGGCAAACCCAGACACTTCAGAAAGGACTGTAAAGAAGACAAGAAAAAGAAGAAGAAGACGCAAGATTCTAATTCTGAGTCTGAAAAGGAAGATGGAGCATCTGCCTTTATTGCAGCCTTAGCCACTTGTGCAAATGATAATGTATGGTTGATAGACTCAGGTGCATCTTTCCACATGACTCCTAACAAAAATTGGTTTAGTAAGTATGAAAACTATGATGGTGGTAAGGTGTATTTGGGTGATGATTCTTTCCTTGATATTGTTGGTCATGGTAGTATTCATGTGAAATTTTTTAATGGTAGAGTTATATGATTTAATGGTGTCTTGCATATCCCAGGACTAGCAAGAAATTTAGTAGATGTTAGCAAGTTAATAAATGTGGGTGTGCATGTACAGTTTTCTTAAGCAGGTGTGAAAATGGTGAGAGGTGCTATGGTGATAGCGAGAGGAAGTAGATTGGGTGCATTATACCAGCTTGATGCATGTACAGTTGAATGTAATAACACTTATGATAAGTTTAAGCCAAAAACTACTTCGCTAAAAAAAGAGATGGTTTCCTCTTCTACGAATGGTCGTGGCTTCTAGGTACCCAAGGGTGCTCTATCTACCAAATCAAATTTTCCTACAGAGAAGACCATGTTATGGCACCAAAGGCTTGGCCACATTGGAGAGAAGGGTTTAAAAGCCCTAGAAAATAAAAACCTCATTGAGGGTTTGAATGATTGCAATCTAGAGTTTGATTTCTGTGAACATTGTATTTATGGCAAACAGAACCGTATTCAGTTTTACTCATCTTCTCATAAGTCTTCATGTATCTTGGATCTAATTCATTCTGATGTATTTGGTCCTGTTGATGTTTCTTATATTGGTAAATTAGTTTATTATGTTACTCTTATTGATGATTTTAGTAGAAGAACATGGGTATATTTATTAAAGAGTAAATCTGAAGTTTTCAGTCATTTTAAGGAGTTCAAGGCTATGGTAGAAACTCAGATAGGAAAGAAAATCAAATGTTTGAGGACTGACAATGGTGGTGAGTACTATTTTGTAGACTTTGATAGATTTTGTATAGATTGTGGGATTAAAAGAAAAAAGATAACTTTGTATTCTCTACAGCAAAATGGAGTTGCAGAAAGAATGAACATAATGTTGATGGAGAAGGCTATGAGCATGTTGAGTGGAGCTAGTCCATAACAAAAATTTTGGGTCAAGAATCTATTGCCACTACTTGTTATTTGATAAATAGATCTCCTACAGATCAACGCTTGTTGATAAAACGCCAATGGAGGAGTGGTCAGGGAAAAAGCATTCACTTAGACATCTGAGAGTTTTTGGTTGTGAGGCATATGCACATGTGCCTAAGGAGAAGAGAGAAAAAAATAGATTCTAAGGCTATCAAATGTATCTTCATTGGCTACAGCTATGGTGTGAAAGGATACAAGCTTTGGGACCCTGTTGCACAAAAGGTAATTTATTCCAAAAGTATTATTTTTAAAGAGACTAAATCTTCTCTTGTTAATTTTCAACCAAAACAACATAAAGAAATTGAATAGAAAAAGGATGTGGTTCAAATTCCTTCTACACTTGAGGAATTTGAATCAAGACCCCAAAATAGACAAGAAGTTGAGGAGAGTTCATCTAGCTTTGAATCTTTAGAAGAGGAAGAAGAGGAGGAAGAAGTGGAAGAACCTCCACCTCTGCTTGTTCAAAGGTCTACAAGGCAAAGGAAACCACCTCAAAGGTATGGGTATTCACCAGATGATTGGAAGTATATATTTGCTTTGAGTACTAACGTTGATGAACCGAGATCTATGCAAGAGCCTTTGGGTACGAATGATGCAAGTAGTCCCTCGAAATAGCCATGGATACAGGGCTGTAGCCCTTAAAAGGAATGATACATGACCCTTGTACCATTGGCGGAGTTAGAAAACTATTAATGTAAATGGGTGTTTACGCAAAAAGATTATTTAGATGGAATATTGAAAGTATAAGGCATGGTTGGTTGCAGCGAACACTTCAAAGTTGAGGGTATTGATTCTCATCTAGATTTTTTCTCCTATTGCTAAATGACATCCATTTGGTTTTATTATCTATTGCAAATGATTTATGATCTAGGAGGTGGAACAAAATGGATGCGGAAAAATGCATTCCTTCATGGTGATTTGGGAGGAAGACATTTATATGACATTAACTAGAATTAATGGGTAAAATCAAGAAGTTGGGTACAATGAAGAGGGAAATTTCCGTGGGAAAAAAAAGTTTCTCAAGCAAGAAAACGATAATGCGATGGTTGTATCGATATCGAGCCCTGGATCCCAACGCCAGACAATATCTTCGGCCTCTGCACGCAAACCTAAAACATGTAATGCATTTTCAAACACATAATGCGATTTTGAAAGTATTTTTTTTTATAAATAAACGACTATAATTCATTTTTCACCATTCTAATCCGAGTCTAAGAAGAAAAAAGGAGAGTGCGTACGCGTTTTAAAGGCCTTAAGTGAACAAAATTTTGACTGCCACCTCCTCCCATCGACACTAGCGACCTCATTGACCTCCAGGTTGGTTGAATTCTTCATTTTTTTTTGCTTTATATCTTTTTTTTTGTTTTTTAATTAGTATTCAGTTTTTGTTTGTTTAGTGTGTTTTAGTTCAATGTTTTATAGTTTTTAATTGCATTTAAAAAACCAAAAACATCAACAAAACAAATAAATTTAAATTGTAAAGTGAAAACCATAAAAACTAAACCTAAATTGAACACATTTAAAACTTAGAAATTTCAAAACCCTAGAAACCCTAGGTTACAAAATTTACATAGGTCCCTAAAAACTAATTTACATAGGTTAATCCTTCGACCTAAACCCTAAAACATAAATCTAAAACCCTATTTACCCTAATTTATGTAAACCTAAAACGGGCTATTTACCCTAAAACGTAAACCTAAAACCCTAAATTAGGGCTCCTCAAGGAGGTTTAGATTACATTTTATATTTGACATAACCTTCTTTGTATGATTTTTACTCTCACTCATGGTTCTTAGTTTATTTAGGGTAGAAGTGATGAAAAGTTCAATATTAGGGGCATGTGATATAATAGAAGAGGTAAAATAAGGATGTGTAGTAAGATTTGATGACATAACATGTAGGGAGGGATCACAAATTATAGTCCATAGGTTAGGTACACTTTGGTATGTTGTTGGTGATCCACACAACTACCAATGAAATTCATAATTGACTAATAAAGGAGGTACAAACAATCGATGCATAGATCTATATATTAACCAACAAATTGATTTAATTATAATATGTTCACATTTAATATAAATTTGATAGCTAATTTTATCTCAGAAAACTTCATGATTGTATAATTTAACTTGAGAAAGTGTACCAGTGAAGTAAAATAATGTGCCTCATGTGAAACTATGTGCTTGATTTAATAAGTTCATATATCATGATGCTAGTTGATATGAGCATGTAATCACTCTATATCAATGTTATTAGCTTATATAGTGTATGATGTATTCTCTTAAAAAAACATAGAAATGCAAGTCATACTTGTTAATAGATAGACTATGTGCAATATGGATAGAGCTAGACACATAAATGTTATTAAATCAAATAAATATTAAAATGTGAAGCATGAATGATTTCTACCCATTTCTCTTATTTGGATGAGATCCTTTGTGAATTATGTAAGGATACATTATGATCATATTTAAGCCTTAATTTATAGGATGTTATTCATAAGATCTATAGGTTGTGTGTGATCTAATTTATTTAAATCATCCAAGAGTGCTTAGAGGTCCAAATAGGTTCAAAATCCATCATAACTCAACAACTTACTTATAATTGAAATCTAAAATTCCTAATTGTTGATATATTGAAGCTATTCCTAGAATGTCACATATTTTATTCAAAGCACTAAGTTTAGGTGGTAGGGTTTCTCATTTACTTGTATAAATTTATTCATGTGTGTCTTCTATATGTTTTCATGTCATCAAATCTCTAAATCTAAACCCTAAACCCTAATTTAGCATTCATTTTGTTGTAGGACCTTAAAATTAAATTTGGTTTCCTTTCAATTCTATAACCAAAGGTTTATTTTCTAAGATTATTTATTTATTAAATTGATCCATTGATTCCTCACTTAGTGGTAGTTAGGTTCTTTTTTTGAAAAGCCATGCACATCTAGAATTTATATAAATATTCAAAGGAAGAGTCTATGTCATAGAAAAGTTTAAAAAAATATATGATTAGAAAAAAAATTGGGTCTAAATCACTTTAGATCTCCTCTTCCTTTTTAAATCATCCAAAAGTGCTTAGAGGTCCAAATAGGTTCAAAATCCATCATAACTCAACAACTTACTTATAATTGAAATCTAAAATTCCTAATTGTTGATATATTGAAGCTATTCCTAGAATGTCACATATTTTATTCAAAGCACTAAGTTTAGGTGGTAGGGTTTCTCATTTTCTTGTAAAAACTTATTCATGTGTCTTCTATATGTTTTCATGTCATCAAATCTCTAAACTAAACCCCTAAACCCTAATTTAGCATTCATTTTGTTGTAGGACCTTAAATTAAATTTGGTTGCCTTAGGAAACTCTACCAAATTTTATCCCCTTAAGCCATGGAACATTTTTTCCTAGTCCACCTTACTAGACATAGATCCCCTTAAGCCATCCTATCACCCTAAATCATAAATCGATGTCTTAAGGGGTCCTAATATGACATTTCTTAAGGGGATCAAACAAGTTCTCAAAATTTGGTGAATAGAGCTCAAGCTCATCTTTTTTTATTTTGTACATTGCAATTAGGTCACTAGAATATATATCTATGTCTCCCTTTGTATTCTATTAATTTTTCATTCATCTTTAGTATTCGAAAAACATTGAATGAGATTATAAATTTAATGTTAGTGTTAAAACTTATAACTTTCACCACTATTCCCACTAGAGATCTTGTGTGTCCTTTTATCATGAAATTTGAAAATTTAGATAACTAATTTATGTTCTCGAATTTAATTAAATTCTCTCATACTTGATTAATACATCTATTCATTCTTTTGTTGTAGACCCAAATGAAATTTGGTTGTTTTAGCAACTTAAATTTTCCTTAAGCCATGGACCATTTTGTCCTAGGACCTTACTACACATAGATCCCCTTAAGCCATCCTATACCCTAAATCGTAAATCGATGTCTTAAGGGGATAAATTTGGTGAATAGAGCTTGGTCACGCATCTTTTTTTATATTTTGTACATTGCAATTAGGTCACTAGCATATATCTATGTGTCCCTTTCAATGTCTTCTATTAATTTTTCATTCTTATCTTTAGTATTATTTGAAAATAATGAATGAGATTAAATAAATTTTAATAAAACCCCATAATTTCATAAATCTACCCTTCATATTAACAACCCCACACTAGACTCAATTTAATGTGTGTACATGCTAAGAATTTTTAATGTTATGGATTTTATAATGTTATAAATCAAATGGTCTTCAAATGAAATATATTTTGAATTTGTGCATGTTCAATGTGATTTTTAAATAACTTTCAAATTGTGTGCATTATTTAATTAGTTTGTTGATATATATTTTTTAATTGTTTAACATGCAGTTGCCATATCATTGCTCACATGGATCCATTGTTTAATTTAGAGGATTTTATGCCCAATCAAGAAATTCCTATAGATCCCATACATCCCAATCCACCACATGAACATAACCCTAACACACCTCCACATTCTCCACCGCCTAACCCCCCACCCCCTCCTGTAGTTGATGAAGATCAATTAAGAGAGAATATCTGAGCAAACCTCATTGTCATTCAAGGAAATATAGATCTCATAAAAAATGAGCCTAGAGTCCCTCCCCATCTCGCACGGTTTGCATCTACGATGCAAACTATTGTCTATTCTATTTGATCTATTGATGCGGACCTAGTTAGGTTCCATCAATGGAGAGAAGAGAGGAGACAATTCTATGCGGATGGATTGTCATATAAAGAAATCAATGACCTGAAAATTACCAAACAAGCCATGTGCCAATATTTTATTAATCCCCATACAAACCAACCCATTCCACCCACAAAAAAATGAATTTCAATTTTATGGTGTAGGCACCCGCAGATAGCTGCACATTTTTGGGATAAATGGTGGATGGTGTTTGATACTCCACCACATGGAAATAGTGAGGTGCCCTTATACTTTTTGAGAAAGTTATGGGCTGAGTTTGAGTTGGGTAAAAATCCCAACTATTTTGATATGAGGTCATTTCAGGGAGTTGGGCGTGGCATGCCCCAACATAGACTAGGAGCACGTGTCGATCCTCAACAACGTGCTCCAATTGCTCCTATTGTTCCTCTTCCTTCTCCTAGTGTTCCCGCTGCATTTTAGCAGCAGACCATGTTATCGACATTAGGAGAATTGAGTTCACTTTCAGGACATCTCACTCAGCAGACTACACACACGGCCACTGAAGTAGCCAATAGAGAGCATGGAGGCTCAGGCTATAGGGATACTCAGGCATCCACTTCAGGTGATGCACATGCATCTGGGATGGGGTCATACTTGGATTTACTATATTCTAAGGATCGTCCTACACAGGTATGTTCATATTTTGAACTTAAATTTAATTCAAGTTTGAAATATGAAAAATCATGTAAATAATAACAAATTATATATATAATATAATATTAATTCAATAAGTGTTTGTAGACGATGATCATGACACTTAAACTCACATGATCATCACAAGTATATGTCGAGAGTGTTGTAGATCCGGGGCTCACCTTTTGGACAGGTACTTGAACTAATATATATATTAAATAATTTGTGTGGATATATATATCTAATTTAATTTGAATTTGTACACATTTTTGAATTGATATATTATATCTAGATGTAGGGAGGTCATACAATACCTAGTACTGACCAACCACAAGTTACAGTGGGGAGCGCTCCTGAGACATCATCAGCTCAGGTGCGTGCTTTCAAAAGTTTGTTAAGTTTAAATTAAATAGACATCATAGATCTAATTTAATTTTTCATTTACATACACATGTGTCAATGATCTATACGAACTATTGTACATCTATATGCAAGAATTTCATGAGATACCCATGGCAGGCCGCACACCTAAGACATAATTGGCATTTATGCACGGGAAATCTCAAATGCGTGATCATGAGGTCATATCATTCAAGGTTGTAAACTTTACTTTAAATCTACTATACAATTTTTATGGACCTTTTTAATATATATATATATATATATATATATATATATATTTGAGGTTTTCACATATTGTTTGCTTTATATGAATATGCAGGATACAGTAGATCGTGCATTTGCATCTTCTCAAGTGACGCTTATGCTACCCATTGAAGAAATATGCCAGCTTACAGACCACATGATCATATGGTAATTTATGCATACTAGAAATCATTTTTACTATATAAATACTAGATATTTCATTAAATTTATTTTTATCTAAAATTTTATATTTTCATGTTTAAATATGTTTAATTATATCAAAATTTCTAGAAATAAATTTAAATCTAATTTCAAGTTTCTTGTACTCTTTTACAACATGATGCGGGTACATCTAGTCAACATGGAACAAAGAGGAGACTTGATTTGACCGGGACTAGCCCTAAAAATTAGATTTTTTTATATTTTATGGACTATAGATCTCTAGTTTTATTTAAATATATGTGTTGGACTTGACATATAAATTCTATGGACTATCTATCTCTAGTTTTACTTTGAACATGTTATTATCATATTTGTGTTTATTTATATCAGCTGACTTTAATATGATGATTATATATGCACTCAATTATGATATCTTGTTATGTTCATTTCCATGATTATATGCACTCATACATTAGACTATTTATATTTTATCTAATTTTCAAGTATTACATGCACTATATAAATTCTTATCTAGAATCAAATTTAATATATATAATTTATCACATGGCTAGGTGACAAATTCAAACATTCCTTAAATAGTTTAGATCATATTCATAATAAATTAAGGGCAAGTAATTTTAACTAAATTTTCCAATTAGATAGCAAATATTTGAATCAATAAAAAAAACCATCTCCCTTGTATGTATAAAATGTATAATCTTATACAATTGAATTATTATATAAAATGGTAAATACAAGACATGAAATGTATAATCTATAAAATTGGAACAAGATATTTAAAAGTGACATTGAACAAACATATATAATGTATATGAAGATGTTTATTACAACTATATAATATGATGAAACATATATGTGCATGTAGATACAATTAAAACTTATCAGCTTTTAGGTGAAGACCAAAAATTGATATTTACATAGTCTCTTGATAAAATAATTTTTCAGTTCAACAATCACTTCGTAGACCGACTTGATGAGAACCCGCAAAAATAATTAATGTAAGAAACTAAATTTTATGAGTCATTTAAGAAAAAAAATTCATGCGAGAAAAGAATAGTATATAGTAAATTCCATACAAATTCAAAAGATGTTTTCCATAGGATCGATTAAGGGGACCTAAGAGGATATATAGCTTAAGGGGGTCTTAAGAGAATGGCTTAAGGGGAGTTAAGAGGATGGTTTAAGAGGATGCATCTCATGAACCCTAGGATATGCTTTAACAGTCCTAAGAGGATGGCTTTAAGGGGAATTATGAGTGTCCTTTAATAGATGGCTTAAGGGGATGTAGAGGGCTGGATTAAGGGAGAGCTAATAAAATGACTCAAAGGGATGTAAGAGATGGATTAAGAGGAGTTGATAGAAATGGATTAAAGGGATGTAAGATAGTGGATTAAGGGGATGCATGTGAACCTACAATATGGATATTAATAGGCCCTAAGAGGATGGCTTAAGGGGAATTCATATATCCTTTAAGAGGATGGCTTAAGGGGATGTAAGAGGGTGGATTAACTTAGAGTTGATAAAAATGACTCCAAAGGGATGTAAGAGTGGATTAAGGGATGTAAGAGGGTGGATTATGGAGTTGATAGAATGGGATTAAAGGGATGTAAGATAGTGGATTAGATGCATGCCATGAACTCCTACAATATGGTTAATGTGCCCAGAGGTGATGGCTTTAAGGGGAATTAAGGAGAGTGACTTAAGGAATGAAAGATTATGGATTACGTGTGGATGGGTGAGGATATGACTTAAGGTGCTTTTAAGAGGATGGCTTCTAAGGATGAAAGAGGGTGGATTAAGGAGTTGATAGAATGGACTTGAAGGGATGCAAGAGGGGTGGATTAAGGGGAGTTGAGATAATGAATTTATACTATCAATTAAATGTATCTAGAACTATATATAGTTACCTATCTCTATATTTGAATTTCATTGTAATATATGTGCATCTCTTCTCTTGTTTGTAAAGCATCTAATTTGGGGGGACCTGAAACAAAAAATTATATAAAACTTTAATTAGGAAATGATTAAATACAAATATATATATCAATTAACTATATAAACAACTAGATATACTTACCAATATTTATTTACTCTATTGTACCATATCCATCCTCTCTCTTTTTTAATGCATCTATGATTGTCTTGTGATCATACATTGAAAGTGTCCATAAAACTTTATTAGCAGGCCTCCCTTAATATCTAACTAGTTTTATATTGGTTGCCAAAATCAAATGTGAATAATGTGTAATCTTCTTGTGTCTTTCATAATCTTCAAATGCAGGAAAGCCATTCTTTCTCATCAAATATTTTCGAAGCCAAGTGCCAAAAACAACCACTCTAACTCGCTTGATACTCAAAGTTGTCATCATCCACTCTAGGATGTGCCAACTTATGTTTTCTCTCAACACATCTAGCCTACCAGTAATCTGTCTCCTCTTCATTCCCCTCAGGTGCAACAACAGCGTACACGTGTCCTACAAAAATAAATACAAAATTCAATAAAAAGTGACTTATATTTAATTCACATATAAACATCCATACATACAAAATTCAACTCAATAAATAATGTACCTTCTTGTACAAGATCTGAAACACGATCATAATCATCTGATGCGAACACTTGATTATCTTCAATTATCGCTCCATGTTGAACATTTGTCGATGTAGGCGTTAAGGCTCTTTGTTGCCATTGTTCGACCCATTCCATATTTTCACATGCCTCCCAATCACCTGTAATACAAAATTGACAAAAACATGCCAACTCCCTTGTCCATATTGTCCATGTGTTTGCATTTGAACTCTTAAACGAATGCCATTTTGCAGATCCATTAATTGTTTCACAATCTTGTTGAGAAAAAATATCATTTTCTTCAACTAACCAAAAGAAGCATCTAATTATTGATTTCTCACTTGTTCTTGTAGATAATTTGGTATTGCACCAATCTACAATTGCACATGCATTTCTAAATTTTGTAGCATCCTCAAATTTTAGTTGCTCTCTAGCAAGAGCTCTTTTTACACATGCACCTGCTCCATCGTGGTTCTCCCTCACTCATGACCAGCTTCCAAAAAAAACTCCATATGTGTTGGATATTATTTCTCCTATGAACTCTAAGGCCAACCAATAAAACATTCCCAGCATTTTGAATTGACCTCAAGGCAATTATCCAATTCATATGAGATGTTCTAGCATTTGAATTCTCTTTTAAATTTTTATAAAATATATCAAAACCTTGTACAAACTCAGATGAATGTAATCGACATCACTTACATAAAATGGTACTCTCTCAAAAATTTCTATTATCTTCAGACTATCTTCCTCGAGACAGTCTATAAAACAATGTGAACAAATATAGCTACTCTTGCATTTCTATTATAATACTCATGGATTGAATTTCTTCTTATGGAGCAAGAGTATAATTTTTAGCAAAATCAACAACTGATAATATACTTCCAATTGGGAATGTGTTTTTACATAAACGAAATTGATTATCAAGCCAATGAGCATTATGAGAGTGTTGAACATATTTAGGTACAAACTTATTTTTAAATTCATTAATAAAAGTATGCACACTAACTTTTCCACAATTAACTCAACACGTTTTCCAATTTTTCCATCTTTTAAAGAATACTCAACATTTTTAATTTTTTTAACATCCACTAATTGTTGTCCAAATTCATCTAAACTACTTTCATGCATACATTCTCCTAATAATGAAAAGTTACTACATCTGTCGCATTCTCCAGAAATGCATGCTTTTAAAAAAAATGAGTTTCCATTTAAAGAGGGATCACAAAACAAACCTGTTATAAAATCTTTGATTCTTTCAGGTGGCATATTAATGCCACAAATGTCCTGCATAATTTGGTTAGCATGCAAAGTGCATCGTATATATCAAAATATATCATAATAATAATGAAATTGTACATGAGTCTTACAACAACAAGAGATTCATTGCTTATTAATTCTAACATACCAAGGTTTACACTTTTCAAATGATCTTTAACTTATGTTAATATTCAATGGTAAGATTGAAGCATCTAAATTTTTTTTATATAATTCAGTTTGAGTCATATCTAAGAGATGCTTTGGATGAGGTTCATGAATTTTGGAACCCACCCTTAATTTTAAGACATCTCTAATGTTAGGTGATACTCTTGTATTATCATGCCAAAATTTATGGATTAAATATTTAATTTCATTAGTTAATTTCATGTCTGATCTTGGGAGTCTACCACTAAAACTCCAACATTGATTAATAGGATCCTTTTCAATACTTTCTCTTCTTTTAGCAGCTCTTATCAAAGTTCTAGGATTTAAGTTTATACATTTACTAATCTTTACTTAACATTCTTTTTTATTTGAAGTTGCTTTTATCAGTTCAGAGCAGTTAGAGCACACTCTGATTTGTTTTATTCACAGATTCTTTCGATCGAATTTTCTTACCAATAACATCAATAGCATTAGCAACACTAGATATGACTTGTTCTACTGAATCATCTTTCTTTTTTGATTTTACAAAAACACCTAATTTTTTCATCACTTTTCTCATTTTCAACATTCTCATCAATTGCACCATGAGTTGACATTGGAGTCCTAATTTCTTTCTATTAAAAAACATTTTATATATTTTATTTCCATAATTTCTAATTTGTCTTGAAGAAACTTTACCATGAAGGTTATCTAGCACATCTGTTTCAATTGTAAAAAAAACATTTTCACCTTCATCCATAGGAGTTTCATTTTCATTCACACAAGGGGTTTCATTTTCATTTTCAAATGTAAAAGTGATTTCATTCTCATTTTCATCATCAACATTATGACTACCTCGTCATATTCTACATATACTCTACCATTCTCGTTCTTCAAACCCACACCATGTCGAGATTCATCAACGGTGTATCCATCTTCAGGCCTCCAAACAAGCAATATCAATATTATGAAAACCTAGTTTGAAACACATACCTCGATAGATTGCTTAAATAGGGTGCATTTTCCATATCATTGGGAGGCAGTGGATTTGAAGACAATAACTGTAAGTTTTTTGCATATCATTCAAAATTGAGGTTGAAGGCATAATTGGGTTTGTCTCCATAATTGCATTTTCTTCTATATTCACCATCTCCACATTTGCATCATCTACATTCATTTCATCATTCATGGCTTCCTCTTCAACATTATTGAACTAGATGCTTCCAAATCTTTCATTTGATGATTCCTTTCTCTCCTTTCCCTTTGTATTTTTGCCTCCTTATCTTTATTTGTTTGAACTTCTTCAGGTGTCATTAACTTTCTACATCTTTTTTTTTGTCTTTGTTTATCACCCATGGTTACCAAACCCTCTTTGATCACAAAAACAATAATTCAAGAAACTTATTTTCAAATTTCTGCCTCCTTCAAATATTCAAATTAAACTATGTACTATGAAGATCATTTTTTCTATAAACTCTGAAGTACAAAAACATCATGAGTACATCCAAAAATTCACTTTTTCCAAATCTTCTTGTAAAGTTCTTGCACTTCTGATTCCAATTTCAGAAAATTCAACTTGCAGTTTGTCTCTTCCAACAATTTGAATAGAATATGCCCTGCACAAGACAAATTTGCAATAAAAAATGCAGAAAATGGCGCTTTCAGTCCATACTGTAGAAAAGGAATGTTGCAGAAAA